>BCLH01002380.1:0-39446 GCA_001602315.1 Zoysia pacifica | reverse complement strand
GTTTTCGAAGGTCTTTAAATGCAGTCAACCTAAGATCATAGAATGAATTAGTGTCAAAAATAGTACATATCCAATTAAACAACAATTTTGATATAATCTTATAGAAGTTGCATCAAACTGGTCTTTTTTACTGTACACTCGATGTATTTGGCTTTGATCAATAGTGGAGTCATTGAGAGAAACATGATGCTTTGGAAAATTAGAGCACCTTTAAAAATTAAAATTTTCATGTGGTACTTATATAAAGAGATAGTATTAACAAAAGATAACCTTGTTAGACGTAACTGGGATGGCAATAAACAATGTTGTTTTTGTATGGCGCATGAAAATATTGGGCACCTATTTTTTAGTTGTTATATGGCAAGGTTTCTTTGGAATATAGTGCATATCACTTTTGGCTTACAACCACCTCAAAATATAAGTGACATGTTTGGAGATTGGCTAGTTGGAGTGGGAACAAAACTACGATGATTACTACTTCTGGGTGCCTCGACTTTATGCTAGGCAATATGACTTAGTAGAAATGACATTGTATTTGACAAAACTCCAACCAAATCTGGGGAACATATTAGCTCCAATTTTGGAGTCAGTTTGAGAAGAAAGATGAAGACAAAGAAGCAATAAACGAAGCCTGTCGAAGGCTGAAAAGAACAGCGCTTCAGATGTTCACGGAGTATGAATGGAGATTTAGCAATAGACTTTGCTTGTAATAGTCTTCCATTTAAAAACTGTGTGTGAACGGAGAGGTTCTCCATTTTCTAACAGCCGTTTGAGCTGCTACCATTGTAATAATTGGCTATAGCTTCAATAAAAGTCAAAGCCAGTAATTTATTTGCCATTATCTTAAAAAAAAAGATCTGCAAAAGGTAAAGAGTTCCACACGTGACGACCAGGGTCTACTAGACTAGCACCATGCTGGAACCTGGAAGTGCAACGTCACTATCTGAAGAAACTGATTCTAATGGTTTTTCCTCACTAGTTTACATCGACAGACTAGAGCTGAACAAATAATTTCAGGGGAGAGAGAGAGAGAGAGAGAGAGAGAGAGAGAGAGAGAGAGAAACAACTGGTTTTTGCACATCGACGACAACCTGTTGGACAATACTACTAGAGTTCCGCTAACATAGACTAAATGATGAGAGATGTTACAATGTTTGGACTTAATCATATTCATCTATTTAATTAGATCTGACGATTAAAAATAGGAAGGTACCTTAGTCAAAGATATCAAAATAGTGAATTTAGTACAAAAAATAATGGGCCTAGTATTAATTTTTAAAAATCAGTGGCTAAAATTAATTGAAGAGGTAGAGGTACCTCCGGTACCTTTAAGCACCTTAACATCTCTCTCAAATGATATACTTTTACCTCTTAGAACTTGGGAGGTAAGACTTAAAAATCAATCTCAGACATTGAATTTTAAAACTATCGCATGCATGCATCAGTTTTCAAAATTGTCTAATAACTTTCAAAACTAGCTAATGGCTATAATTATGGAGGAGGTTTACCTCTTAGGAGGTAAAAGATCATTTATTCAGTGAAATTCATGTAAATAAATGGTCTATAATTATTTTGGTCTACTGTGAAATTTGCCTACTATGAAAACAGTGACCACAAAGAAAGAATGGCGCGTTGCTGCAGCCAGAGGAGGCCATGGCCTCGGCTGCGGCGAGATAAATTGTTGATGCTGGTTATTTGTATAAATGTATAGTTACCAAACGTCAACAATTTAAAGCCGGAGGAGGAAGTAACTGATCAGTCCTCGACCGCATCCCAAAGTAAAACGTGACAAGCCATTTTTAATTAATCGTTTGGAGACTCTCCTCACAGGCTGCTCCTTCTCCAAAAGAAAACTAAACAAAGAAAAGCAACGCTGCGCGCGCGCAGTCACCCAAACTTTTGGCGTTATCACTCCACGGCTTTTCTACGCGTCGTTATATGAAACACACATTTCCATGTTCACATGTTGCCCTTTTTTTTGTTGTCCTTTTTCTTTGAAAAATTGACAGTGCGATGCGAGCAGTGTGCATGTATCCCTGATGATTGACGAAACACACAGCAACAGTGCAACGAGGAAGTGAAACGCATGATCACGTTCGAATGTCTCATTGCTATTTCAGATGATTGTTTTTTTTTTAATGACAGCATGGGTAATTTATAACTTAGAGTGTGTTTGGTTGGACGGTAATGTTGGATGGAACCATCCCATCCATACTTCAAGAGGTTGGATGGCACGATTCAATTTTTTGTTTGGTTGGATACATGAGATATTATAAGATGATGACAGTTAACTTTTTAATACTTAGAATAAGGATCATTAACTTAATTACTAATATTTCTTCACCGCACTTTTGACATGCTAAACTTACAGTGTGGAAAAATGTAATACTAGCATCCAAACAGGAAAGCAACACAAATAATCAGGGGAAAAAGAGACCGACAGGTATAGTGGGCGCGGCAGCATGGATAACCAACATATAAAATCTGCAAAAGGAAAGAGTTCAACACGTAACGACCAGGGTCTACTAGACTAGCCCCATGCTGACAGACTGACAGTGCCGCCGGGCTTTTATTACTTGATTAATCTGTCTATCAACTTGTCCGAAAGTACGTTGCCGGCCGGCTGAACCATTGTTAATCCACCCTAATCGCAGGTTGCAGCGGAGGCTAAGCAAACGGAAATTTTAATCGTTTATTCCCCCACTCGCACGAGCAACACATGCGCCATGCGGGAAACGGCCTCGCTTTCGTACGCGTAGCGGTGTGATGGAAAGCGGGAAACAGCTGCGCAGCTGCTAGAAGCTGTTGCTATATATGCGCTTCAGCTGTGTTCAGCTGAGGAACACAACAACTGATCTGGTAGTCAAGCAGTTAAGCATTGGCGATGGAGCTGTGGTGGCCACTGTCGGGCCTGTCGGCGTGGCTCAACTCGGGCGCGGCGATGTTCCTACTCTTCAACGTCCTTGTCGGCGCCATCGCGGTCATCTCCCGCGGCCAGCCCGAGCAGGGCGGCCGTGGGCGCAGGCTCTGCCGCTGCGCATCTTCCATGGTCCTGGATCGGCTGCGGTCCTTCTCCTCCGTTTTCTCCTTCGTCCACCCCGCCGCGGCAGAGTGGGGCGACTACCGCACGACCACGGAACCGGAAGGGGAGATGCAGGTCGGCGAGGCGGCGCCGGAGCAACAGGCCGCGCTGGAGCCGCTACCGGGTGTGCGTGATGTGGTAGCGTATGCCTATGCTCCGGCGTCGACGCCGGAGACCGGAACGGATGAGAAGCGCGCCAGTTTCCATGAGCAGGACGTGCAAGGCCCGCCTGCAGAGCTGCCGCGAGCGGCGGCTTCGGCTGGTGTCGAGGGCACTGCCGCCGTGGTGGAGGGAGAGGGGAATGAGCAGCCGACCAAGGAGGCGCCGGCGGAGCCCAGAGGTAAGCGGCGCGCGCGCGCTCGCCGGCGGGAAGCGGAGGCGCTGGAAGGGAAGGAAGAGCTCAACGCGCGCTCGGAGCTGTTCATCCATCAGTTCAGGGAGGATCTCAGGCTGCAGCGCCTCAACTCTATCATCAACTACACCCGCGCGTTCGGCCGCCGCGCTGGTGCGGTGCTGTCCCAGGAGTAGCGCAGCGCGTCGCCGCTTCAGTGGTTTCGTAGATTCGTGCCTTCACGTGCAGTCTCAGTCTATATTTTGTTTGCTCGGGTGGTCACTATATATTCTGTCTTCACGTGCCTTCACGTGCAGTCTCTGTACATACCGAACATCACAGCGAAAATTTCTGGTACTCATTCATATGTTCTGTTTACACGAACCTGTATTTTCAGATTCACTTCCACATCAGAGGGTTCGTATCTCATTCAGCCAAAATGAGATTTAATGTTCATTCCGATCCCAAATGTTTTCAAACTAAAGGAATTGTTCGTCAAAAATATTTGTGAACTTAGTACTCTATGCACATTTATTCATAAAAACATTACAGCAGTAAGATCTAATGACTACATATCCACATATACAATATAAGTACTCACTTTTAATAATAGTAAAAGAATTCTGATAAGATTGATGAGATAACAATGATGTTACAGTTCATCTGAAACATATTATCATAATATCTAATGTTTCTAAATAAAATATTTTAGTTTAAAGCATTATACAGTACTACAGTATAATTAGGGTCTATTTAAAGGGGTTACAAATTTAAAAAGCGCACCTAAGAGTGACAGGCAGTCAACTACTCCGGCTGCCGAGGATCCCGAATCCATGAAGTCCAAGTAATTCCTTAATTACATGGACAAGTAAATTCAGATAACTTTAAATTTTTTAAAAAGATGAACTTTAGTTGCATAACATAACCTCAGGCAATTATTTTTTTCAAATATAATTCAGAATACATACCACTAGAAATCAGAATTTTCCTGGGTGTGAGCAATTTTTGTGAGGGGAATAAAAAAATCTACAGAAAAAATACCTATTGTCGATGAGGGGTGCCCAAGCACCTCCAGGAAAATCCTTCGCAGAGTAAAAAAACCCTCTCTGATACTGTGGAATCTTTCAAAATAACATTAAAATTTATTTTCTTCTAACTTGTAAAAAAGTTGCAAAACTCATTTTGACAAACAATTTATTTGAATTAAACACCTTTTTACAACATACCAGCATTATCCCTTCTTCCTAAAAAATGTGATACTGAGAGTTCGATATTTTTCTTAAAACTTTGTTATTCTCTACTTCTCTTCACTTTTATTTGTTATTATAGTATTTAAAATTTATCATTTTTTACTTTAAAATACAATTTTTCTCTTCTTAATACATCTTTCTATTTCACAACACACCTTTCTCATTTTCCAACGCACTCTTTCAAACACAACTTTATCTTTTCTCAATATTTTTTTTAATTCCTGCGCTGTCTGCTTGCGAAGAAGATTGGTTTTGCACTGTATCCGTCCTTGAGCTACCAACCAGGCGAAGCAGGTGTGCGAAGAAGTTTATCTACCAATGGATACCGCTAAGCTTGGGAGTGCATATCTAGTAATAGGTCAGGAGCGTAATAACTTTTCGGCTAAATAGATATTCACGTAATTGTTATTTTCCTTTTCCGGCTATTCAGACAAGATTTTCCAGATAACTTGTTAATATCTAAACTACTCACGGAGAATGCAAGTGGTTATTACTTCCCTTCTCACGGCGAATAAGCCAAATTTCCCAGATAAACTGTTAACCTATATTCTTTCCATTTCTAAATTGTTATCGTCATTGACTTCTAACATCAACGTTAATTATTCATCTTATTCAAAAAATTAATTCAAATGTGTAAAATTATAAGTTATGATTGAAATAATTTTAATAATAAAATAAATTATAATATAATATATGATATTTATCAAACTTTTTTAATAAGATAAATAATCAAAGTTCGTGTTAAAAGTTAATGGCGACAATAATTTACTAATTAGTTGAGCTACCGATGTGATTCCACTGTGGATATTGAAAAGATAGCATTACCTTGGTAGATAAGAGGCTGTGGCATGTTGTATTCCCCTGAAAATAAATTTACACTTAATAATGTATACTCCACTTGCGATTCCAAAAATCGACGTCTCTCCAGGCTGGCGCCGTCTCGCCGGATAAACAACGACAAGGAACTGATTAGGAATCCTAGGCCAACTGCATAACCGCAAGGGCCGAGAGGAAAAAGTGACGCACGACATTTGAAATAATTTGAAAACAAATTGGGAAATGTAAGAGGAGGCAAGTATTTTTACTCCCATTAGCTCTTTAAAACCACCCTAATTCAAATTTTTAGGGTGTGTTCTTTTACATTAGTATCAATGTATAAAAGCAGGCAGTATTAAGGCCCCATTTGGCAGCATGGAGTTAATTCTCAATTAGAATCAGGGAAAATGCACCAAACATTGCTTTCAGAAGTAGTGATTGTTGATTGATTCCGTGAAGTAATTTCATGAAATGAATTAAAGGGTTGAGAGATGAAAATAGTAGCTTGTCCCAATTTCGTGAAATAATTCATCATCTTAATTCTAAAAGTATCTTAAAAAATCAAAAAGAATCACTTCTCACAAAAATCAGTTTCGGAGAAGCTCTACTAAAGGGCTAAAACAAATACTACCTTCATTTCAAAATATAAGCATTTTTAGATTTAGTTAAAATCAAACTCTTCTAATTTTTAGTATTAATAATATTTAAAAAATTACATAATTTCTAGTATAAAAAGATAATTTTTATGAAAGTTTATTTTATGATGAATAAAAAATATATAAATTTTATATAATAAAATATTATTAATTCTTCATTATTAATGGTCGAAGTGATAAAAGCTTGATTTTGACTAAAGCTATAAAATGCTTCTATTTTAGAACAGAGTGAATAAGAAACAAACGAACAAAAAAGGAAAAAAAAAAGCCTGCACCAGCTAGCCGGGAAGCCAACCTGGGTTAGGGAGCTATCACTTCATAAGGCCGGCCGCCGTGCAGCTTTATTCTCTGTAACGGTATACAGTAACATCTTTAAGCACTTAGTTTCGTACAGTACCTTTGTTATGGGGAATCTGGTGCGCAACTGCTGATTACGAGATCCATGGACTGCACCGCCGAAACCGAATATTTGTCGAGTGCTAGCTGGTTTGTGGAGTGCAATCCTTCGAGCACTCGATAAACAACTTTTTGTCGAGAGATACGCGAAAAACACTCGGTAAAATAAAAATACTCGATAAACTTTTTTGTTTGCTGAGTGTTTTTTTTTTCACTCGGCAAATAAGGTATTGCCGAATGTTTTTGGTTTTGCACTCGGCAAACTTATATATTTACCGAGTGTTTTTTTTTCACTCGGCAAACAATCTTTGTCGCAAACAAGAAACACTCGATTTTTCAAAGTATATTTTGAAGTAGCAAATTAATTCAAATAAAAAAGTTTTCAACTACAAAGTTGTATAACTTTTCAAGATCTACAACTTTTATTTTGGTTATTTCTTCATTCAACAAAGCGATAGTAATGTTGTTCACAAAATCTACGTTTCTCATATAGTTTCGTGCAACTAGAAGAAAGATATATAAAATTTTTGAACAATGTTACTACCACTATATCGGATGAACAAATAATCAAAATAAAAGTTGTAGATCTTAAAAAGTTATACAACTTTGTAGTTGAACACTTTTTAATTTGAATTAATTTTCTTCTTTAAAACATGCTTTAAAAAATTTGGTCTTGTTTGCCTAATGTAAAACCAAAAACACTCGGAAAAGATTTAGTTTGCCGAGTGCAAAAAAATACACTTGGCAAAAACCTTGTTTAAAATTTAAAATTTTCAAAGATCTTGGATGGAGAAACAGCTAAAATAAAAGATGTAGATCTCAAAAAATTATAAAACTTTGTAGTTGACAACTTTTTGATTTGAAATCCTCTTATTATCGAAAACTACGTTTAAATTTCTTAAATTTGAAATTCAAATTTTGTAAACGACCTCAGATGGAAAAACTACCAAAATGAAAGTTGTAGATCTCGCAAAGTTATGAATCTTTGTAGTTGACAACTTTTTGATTTGAATTTGTTTAAGGTCTTAAACAAATAATTTATACTCAGTTTAGTATAATATGCGTGGAACCAAAATAAAATTTAAACACAAATGATAGTGTGGTACAGTGGTTAGAGGTGGTGCGAGAGAGGGGGAGGTCGCGGGTTCGATGAAAAATGTCATAACCGGCCGGTGGGGGCATCTCTCGATTAAAAAAAATTGCTTTTTTTTTCGGATTTTTCTGATTTAAATTTTGCCGAGTGTCGATAGAACACTCGGCAAAGGGTTTGCGAGTGCAGGAAAAAAAACACTCGGCAAACAGCTATTTGCTGTCACAAACTAAACCGAGTGAGCTTTGTCGAGGATGACACTCGGCATACTCGGTAGACATTCGGTTTCGGTAGTGCTAGTTTTTAGAATTTTTTTTTTGACGACTCGACTAGTTTCTAAATCAATCGTGGCTGCATGAACTGATCGAACGAACTACTTCTTAAGCTGTAAATAGGCCTAAGGTTAACCTTCGAATCTTTTTCTTTTCAAAAAATGAGCTAGTAAGTGGAGAGAATTTTAAAAAATTTATTATTTTAAACTAAAGAGGTTTAGAGGATAATCTTTTCTCTAGTTTTATACCCCTAGGGATTAGGCATCGGTTGGCCCAATAATGATCTGAAAAACATAAACTTGCCACTCATATCGAATTAAGATCGAACTAAATTTCTATTTATTTTTTTAAAAAATATAATAATAGCCGATATAATTTGTAAAAGTGCTCATGAGCTGAGCCCTTTTACCAACCTAGGCATGGCACGAGTCGAAGCTACTTTTATTTATTGCGCCAGCAAAAAAAAACTATAGACCTTTAGGCGATCGAGAGATGGGCATATTTGTAGCTGGATCAATTTCAGCTGAAATTCAACGGTAGTGACAACATATATGGACATGAAGAGAATAAATATATGCCATGCATGTGGCTCTCACTCTCACCACGACTAGTTTGATTTGATTATTGTTCAAAAAATAATTTATACTTTCGATTATTTATGAAAATCACTTATATAGCTTATCCGCATAATCTATTTTTATGTCAAAACTATTTGAGAAAACAGCTTATCTGAAACTCCATCCGTCCCATTTTATAACGCTTTCAGGTCTAGACACGGGAATTAAGAAAAATAAAAAAGTGAGATGTTCTAAAAACAAAGAGAGAGATATAGTAGAGATGTACTGAGAAAAGAAAAATATGTTTTGAGAAGTGAGAATGACTTATATTTGTAGATTATGAATGCTAGTATAAAATATAAAAGTAATTATAGATAATTATGGATTTTAAGTGTTTGATAGAGAATATAACATAATCAGTTGTAAAATCAGCCATATAATCTCTACCAAACAGGTCCTAAATGTATATGCAAAATAAATCTCACAAATCAAATTGTTCGCTTCTTTTTGTAGCATCCCACCTCAAAATGAGGGGTTTGCCATGCAGGATTGGTAACGGGTGACAACTCGATGAAGTGAGAGTCAAAGTATATACACAAACACATATAAAATAGAGTACAAACTGAGTTTTAGTGTTATTACAACTTAAGTTCTGATTGAGTTCACAAAAGAGGTTCGAAATTCGATTACATAGCAGAAGCGATACAACACGATGATGCACAACTTAAAATGAAACCATGTCAGCCCATAAACACGATTTCATCCCTCTTGGCCAGAGGACGGTGAAATGAGAACCCACTCGATTGACCAATCCTTTGGGGTTCACCTTTGCACACTATCTTGCCACAACAATCACAGTAACTGATATGAGGCATACCTGCAACAAATATTAAGCAAATAAACTCCGAGCAACTAATACTCAGCAAGTCTTACCCATTAAAAATGGCTTCTAAAGCTGACTTGTAATCATGCAATGGCTCTAATATGGGAAGGTATTCATTGCAAAAAATCAGCACTAACAGATGATCCTTCTTTCAAGGTTTTAGCCAAGTTAAGTGGGTTTTTGCATAAAGTAAAGATGAGCAACCTATGCTAAACAAACAAGGTTCTATACAATTAATCGAAGTGCAAAACAACATATATAAATATTAATATTCACTTCTTACTTTGATGTGACGCAGTGAACAAACGGTATTCGTTACTGTGAGGGGCAGCGACTCAAATTGATTTACATACTGCAGGAGAAACTCAAGTAGCACGACATACGCACACTTCAAAAAGTCACGTACGGTAACCTTTTACAACAACAACATAGGGCCGTTCCAGTTCTCACTCCTTCCGAGTACACCTCCTCCACACGATACCACAAATCGAGGCTATCTGTGGTTAGTCCGTGTACTCTCCTAAATATCATCACCAGAAGAGGGGTGGTTTATCGTCCAACCACTACGTTAATTGAGTTACCTCGGTTTACTAGTCCCCATATCAATAGTATACTCTTGGTACTATTCAAACTTACTCAACAGGGCTACACTCGATCGGTCTTTAACTGACTCAGACCGAGCTAATGCACGCAAGAACTATATCTTGCTGCTCCTGACCATTCCCGGTCCTGTCTCAAACTTTTAGCATGGTGGTGACACAACCCAAAAAGTAAACCATTACTATCGCTCGCGAGCGGATTTCCAACCACTCAACTTCTACCAATGACTTTAAAATTAAGCATAGCATAATCGAGTTACGGGAATCAAAGTAAACACCAACCCATTAGGAGTCCTAACAAAATGCAGCTAAGGTGTCAATACAACTGCTATAACTTAATGCACAAACATAACACAATATACTAATGTGAGTAAAAGAAAACATTTAAAAAAATATAGGGTGAGATGCACCGGGGCTTGCCTTGGATTTGCGGAGTGTTAACACAATCAAGAGAGTTATGAGCAGCAGTAGAATCTTCAGCAACAAGTCTAACGGGTTCGACTTCAACGTCGTTTTCTATATATATGAAATGATATGCACGGAAATTAAACAATAACTTTTATAAGATAACATGCGATGACATGCCTATGCAATAATATGACAAAGATCAGTATGGGAATGATTTCATGCAAAGGATTTTATTAAGGTGCTAGTCATATTTATATAAGAAAAAAATGGTATTTACTAATAGAAATGAAAGGATTCACTAAAGACCTAAATTAGCTAATAGGTGAAATCATTTCTAAATTCCCTTACTACTTCTGGAAGACCTAAATCAAAATTTTATTTGATCATAAAATCAGTGAGGATGTAAACTAATTTTTGACCAAATTTTACACTTTATTAACATCATATGGAATTATAATGGATTAAATCCTACCTAAATAAATCATTTATAAACAACCTAGTAGCATATAAATTTCGAGTAATTCTAGGATGACACTAATTAAACAGTAGAATGAAAATACAAATTTTTTCACTTTGTAAATATGCATGAAAATAGAGATATGCACTAATTTAGTTTGTACATTACTTAATTAGTATGATTATTTTTAATGCAGAACATGCACATTTGATAGTTCGAAAATATTCTACATGAGGAGAGAATTCCTAAAATACTTTATTTGCAATTTGTCGAGTTAGTATGCAGTTTATATGATTTTTGCAAGTTGTCTGGAATTTCTACGCGTCCCCAATTAAATTCCGAAAATAATTTAATTACTCTTTTTTTTTTCCGGGACACCACACGGCGGACCATTGAGTGGGGCCGCGCAGGATTGGCCCACGGCCACACCAGATCCACGAGCTGCTCGACAGCCGCCATGGCTGGAGCTCGGGTGAGCTCGATGGCTCCACCTGGGATGGCTAAAATGGCTATGAAAAATCCTAGAAAAATCATGGGAGTGATGTCCATCGTGCCACGCAACTTCCCTACTAGTTCCTGCCTGATGTTCTGAGATGATCGGAAACTCACCAGCGACGCGGGTAGCGCGAATAGGAGAGAGAAAACAGAGGGGGCGCCGGGGAGGTCACCTGTGGCTCAGGCTCAGCTTCAGGGAGGGGTAGCGCGGGGGCAGGAACGCGGCATGGAGGCAGGCCGCAGTGCCGAGGCAGGGATCAGCACAGAGGACGACGGCGTGGGTTGCTCGAGGAGGAAGAACCAAGACAAGAAGCTTCGACAGAAAGGAGAAGGATGAAGGAGCCGAGGAAGAGTGCGAGGAGGCTGGGTTGGCGAGCTTTAACTCGACCACGACCAGCCTGACAGGGGAGAGAGACGGAGGTCACTGCCATTTGCCGCCCCTCCCGCCCAATCCAAGCAAGAAGAAGCGTCACGTGTAGCTGACAAATGGACCCAGGTGGATTTTATCTTTTTCTGAAAATTAAAACTGCTGCATTGTTTCCGCTCAAAAACCATACTTCCCAAGTTCGAGAAATTATGCTGATTTTATGCTTACCAAACACAATAGGACGAACAGCTTTTGGTTTTACACCAAGCCTCAATTCTGCACATATTTTAAATGTAAATTCCTAAAAAACGTTGACTTTTTGAACTTTTCTCGAATTTTTAGCGGCATTAGATGAGTTGCTAAAATTCTGAAAAATTCAGAAAAATTACTTCTTGTCATATACTTCAGGATGGTATATTTAGATGGGTGACTTTCATATAAAGTTGTGGGGTTTCTTCACAAGTTGTATTTTGCTGTTTATTTCAATTTTTTTGCATTTGAATTCAAACTGGTTTCAACAATTGTTATCTTTCTTGATATTGTATTACAATGCACTTAGAGCATCTTTCTTGATATTGCTAGAAATAGCTAGACTAGAGCGACCTTTTCCGGCGCCAAAGCCTGAAACCATCATTGGTGATGGGCAAGGGTTCTCTGATGACAGCGATGGTTACATACTCTGCCCAGCAGCAGCTAACATCCTCTCGAGTCCCCATCAACCTGCAGTCGCCGCCACCGGCAGAAAGATGGATGCGAGCTCCACAATCTCGAAGTCCTTTCCGAAAGAGTGGCTGGATTTTTGATCGCCGCCTGCCAAAAGGTTTCAAGCGCTGGTTCCCATCGGCACGCTGTCAAAATCAAATTGATATGCTATACATAATAACGTACCGTACGTTGGCCAATGTCTACTGGTTTATAGACCGAATCGCACAACCGATATGTAGATACTGAATCAGATGCATAAAATCTAGTTCACATTATCTTGTTTCAATTTGCAGGCTACAAATTTTAAGGATCAACATGAATCGCAGATATGATATATCCACTCGATGAAAAATCAATAATTAAAATGATCTGCCTAAAATATTGACCTTGCACCACGCACATGTATATACCCACATTTGATCACTGTTAATAGCTATTTTTTCGAGTAAAATGCGAACCTCGAAATTACTGAGATGGATATGTTAATTCACAACTACTGCATCATGGATTTAAACATCATTAATGGAAGAGGACAATTTGAAGTTAACAGTAAAGTATATAGATGCAACGTTAGGGGTGAAAATTAATCATCATGAGGTTACCCTTCAAACCTCTTTAGCTTTCAAAAGTGGTGGAGATTTTGAAAACTTAGTTATTTTTTAAAAAAAAACCTTAAAAAATTCAGATGTTAACTTTAGGTGCAGCTATTTACACCCCTATGCAACGTAGATCAAACGTAGGGCCACTAATAATTTGAAGGTATATGTTCCATTCTAGGTACAATCAAGGTCAATGTTCCCAGCTCAGGCCCACTACCCAGAACCTTCATCCCCAAGTTCTCATATTCTCGTAGCCAGCTAGCCAATTTTGAGAGCACGGAGACTTCATCATCAAAAGTAAACGCGGTGTAGTGTCGTGTTACTATGTTCAACTACTTCATTTTAAAATTACAAATGCAATCATACAACCTCAAATGAGAGATACACTATCTTATATACGGTACATTCGTATGGAATTTCTGTAAATTCGTTGTGTTTCAACTGATCGGCAACTTTGACAAGCAATAGAGATGTGCTTCGGAGAGAAAAGCTCAGTAAACAATCAATGCATGCAATTTTGGTTGTCCATCGATCCTTTATGGACCTATTTTTGCAGCGCTATCCGGCTATCCCTGG
Organism: Zoysia pacifica; assembly: GCA_001602315.1. Lineage (NCBI taxonomy): Eukaryota > Viridiplantae > Streptophyta > Magnoliopsida > Poales > Poaceae > Zoysia > Zoysia pacifica. The sequence continues at coordinate 25,907 of BCLH01002380.1, read as the reverse complement.
TGTTTCCATATTTATATTCGAGTCAGTACTAGAGAACCTACTGATCAGATGGACTTTTTTGCATGTATTCACGGTGATCCAATTAAGAAGACGCATTTTAACGTGAAAAATATAGTTTAATTGATTGTAAGTGTAGTCATGCAAAAGAATGACTGAATCACATGTAAATAGGTATGCCAGATTTTTACAAGCGAAAAAAAGAGACTTCAGCTTTTACTCTTAGGGGCTGTTTGGATCTCTGTAAATGAATCGGTTTCTATGAATTAGTTTCTATGGAATTGATTTGTTGGGAATTGAATCTGCTGAAAATCGATTCATTTCCAAAATTATTGTTTGGCTGCATCCATAATTTAATTCTTAGAATTAAATTCAAGATGTTGTTTCCGAAATTCGATCAAGATAGTGTTCATATTCATTTTGTCATTCCGACGAACTCCTGCAGTGCCTTACTTGCCAGTGTCGTTCAGCCGCTCACGAATGCCGCTCACCATTGCCGAGAACGTCTGCTAGAACGGCACTGCTCCATGCAGCACATTAACGTCCTCCTGGCCGTCCCCGATCTCCAGCGCCATGCCGTGGTCCTTGACGATGTACTTCACAGGCCCGTCGTTTGTCACGCAGCTCGCACATCAACAGTTGACAAGCTTCCGTGCGTGTGTTTTGCCGTCTGATTTGTTGGGCTCGCTGCGCAGTGACGTCCGTGCTTCTGGAGCACGATGAGCTCGATTGAAGGAGCACTTCGGTGCTGTGGTGTCGAGGGCCGCAGGGAGGGGAAGGAGCGGGGATCACTCCAGTGGCGACGACGCGATTCGAGGATGAGGAGGAGCGGGGCTCTCTCCGGCGGTGGCGGCCACACGAGGATGCCTACAGCTGTGGTGGCGGCGCAAGGATTGGGGAGGAGTCAGGGATGGTGGATGGGAGGACTGGGGAGAAGATAAGATTCCATGGGTTTCGGCGCTTTCGGGTGGGAATTGGAAACGAGTCTCAATTTCAGGCAACCGGAAATGGATTCCACGGCCGCCAAACAGACCAACTTTGGTATCTTAGGTAGTACCAAGCTGAAAGTTACAAATTTTGTATATTTCCATGAAAGAATTTTTATATTTTTGGAGCTTAACAAATTATATTTTGTAATTGTAATGGCTATGTCCTCAAATCGATGTTCTTAACCTTGAAAGCAGGTTGGTGACGTGAGACTGAAAGTTCCGGTTTAGTAGACTGAATATGGCAAAAAATATCTAAGTTCTATCAATAATAGTTACGGAGACTCCGGCAACACACTTTTTAAAGGTTGATTTTAGACTATCAGACTGTCCGATAAGTTATCGGAGTATCAGATGATACCCTTTTTGGAGCTGGTTTTTTAGCCAATCGGAGAATCTAGCCATCTACCGGAGTATTCAGGAACGTACCAGAGTCTCCGGCATAATACATTAGTGTCTGGGAATATCGATTTTTAGCAATTTTGAACGCAGATCGGATCTGACTCAGTTCTGGTTTGTTAGGATTTGTTCCACCACGGCATAAGATCATCCCACTTCTATATAAAAAAGCCAAATGCCAATTGAGAGAGAGGCCCCCAGTACAATCGTCAATCAATATATCTTTACTTTTTATCTCTTTTACTCTAATCTCTTCCAAACCTTAATTTTTATTCTTCCTTCATCTCGACAGCGTTTAAAAGCGATCTAGCTGGCCTGCCGAGCCTAAATCAATCTAGGAATGTCTTGCTCCGATGGGGCCCCTCTCGAGTTTAAGTTTCCAGGTGTTGTTGTTAGTCTGGTTTTCGCTTTTTCGATCCTTTGCACACAGAAGTGCTTTGTATATGAACTTTTAGCATCAACAGAATAATTAAGGATGTAAGTGGTTAACTAATGTGTAGTTGCGGGTCAGATATTTAATTTATTTATCATACTAACAATGTAAGATGAAGGGGGATTTCGTTTATCTTTGACAGTTTTAGGTAGGGATGACAATAGGTTGGGTTCAGGTCGGGTTTGTAAAAATCTACCCGCTTTAAAAAGAACTTGTGGGTGCAATATCATACCTGCACCTGTGGGTGAAAAGTGAGAACCGTACCTGAACCAGTGGGTTTCGGGGGGTGTCAGGTCTTCGTTGGATCTGCATTATATTTTATCATAAAGTGCATATCTATTATAGCACACACGTGAGTTTCGGGTGGTGGATTATGCCTAAAAGGCCGATTGGACCATAGGGTTGGTTGTATTCGGGCTCAACAGAGCACCCATGGTTATGAAATAAAACCCGCACCCGATATTATGTGAGTCGGGTGTGGGTGCGAACCGTGGGTGGGTTCTCACCCCTACCCTCACACATGACGGGGACCTGAACCTGGGACCCGAGCTGCCATCCCCAGTTTTAGGCCAACCCACCGACCGACCGAAAAAAAATAAATTTGTGTTTTTACGAACAACAGGATATGAATATTTCTAGCATAGCAGCCCAAGGCACAAGCAGCATAAGCAAGTTGCAGCTGTCTAGCATGCCAAGAAAATAGCAGGTCTAGCTCTATATCAATGAGCATTAGCTCTGTCACTTCGTCTAACTGCGAACCACGGTTTTTTCCTTTGCTCCATATTCCATGCTCCTACAAGAACACTGAACCAACCCTACTAGCCTGCGCACACCAGAGCAAGGCATCACACACGCAAACATGACTCTTTTAGAGCGTTGCACAAGCACATATGACATCATTATCACTACTCACCTGTAACAGTTTGAAATTTTCAGTTTAATCGAAGTGAAGTTTATCTCAAATTCATTCCGTTCAATTTCGAAATTCTCCTTTTAATTTTCTGTGCCAGAATAATTTTGATCTGCGGGCTTTGTTGGGCCGAGATTAACTCCCTAATTAATTCTCAAAGCCTTTAATTAATTCTCAAACCTCCTCCATTTAACTTCCCTATAAATACCCCCTCCATTTTACCCCATCCCACCAACCCTTCTCTCTTTCCCTCATTTTTCCCCCTTCTCAAGTGAGGGCAGCAGAAGAGATCGGGCGAAGCGGGAGGTCGCATCGCCGATCCCTCACCACGTCGCCGGCGTCCACTGCTATCGCCATCGGTCGCGTCGCTTGTTCCCGTCTCCGACCCTGCGTGCGACCAATTCCAACCGCGTCAACCATCCGCGCCGTGCCCCGTCCCGATCCGCGCCCGTCGCTTCGGTCTTCATCACGCGTCACCGATCCGTCGCTGCATCGACCCCGTGCGCGGTTCTACGTCGCCATTCTGGTCTCCGTTCCTGTCGCCCGCGTCAACCGCTCAACAGCGCGTCTTCGGTACTCCGTCTTGTCCGTTTCGTTCAGCAACGGTCGGTTTCACCGATCATCTTCCTCTGCCCTCTACTGAGGTGAGCAATCAAATCCCGTGTTTTTTCTCTTCAGTAAATTGTTGTGTTAGTTGCTCGTGAGAATAGTTAGATGGAAGAGAAGAGCGTCCCGCGTGTTCCTTTAAGCTAATCGATTTGCGGTTAGTCTAGTTTTTCATAGTCTATATCTTCAGAGATTTTTTTAGAAACTCTATTTGGTCTCAAAAGATTCTCAAAATTGTTCCGTTAAATTCGTCTCGTCGAGAACATCGTGTAGAATTTTCCGAGAAACGTTTTGAGCACGTTTAGCTAGTAATTTAAATTTAGATTTAATTGATCGAATTTAAATTATCGCGTACCTAGTCTCACCCCTGTTCGTGTTGTGTTTATCTGGTGATCTCGAGGAGGAGTACCGCGAGCCTGCTCAGTTCGACGACCTGGATCCCGATTACGATCTCAAGCTACCAGACAAGTTGTGTTCCTTAATCACTTTTGTACCCAGTATTTTAAACTGCATGTTTTGTACCCAGTATTTTAAACTATTTTAAAATATGTTAGCAACATCTCTAAGCCGTGTCTATTTATTGTTCCACAAATATGAGCCCTAGGATTGCTTTAAAATAATTATTTTATTTTATTTTATGCTTAGCTATGTTTAGTCGTATTTATTTTTATCTCACACCTATCACTATAAAAATAGAATTTGTGTTAAATGATTTTGAGTTGATTCAAATGTGTGAGTTTTGCAAATAGCTATACATAACTATTTAGTGAGGATAGAATGAAGTATGAGGAGCTGGAGGACTTTTGGGAAATCCCTGTGGGCGCACCTGTGGCGGGTACAACGGGAAGATTCGGGCTGAGATCTTTCCGTGAGACTTGTTGGTTGTTGGCGTTGAGGTTGGAGAGAGTGCCTGCCCTGGCAATTAAGGACCGAATTCTTCGAACCTTATACGCTCAGTTGACATCCATGCACACCACGTTACCCTGAATAGGCAGTGGCTTGATTTTGAAGCTTGCAGAGACTGGTTATTTATCTATGGGTTGACGGTGACATGTTAGTGTGGTGTAAAGCTATAACTCCTCACATGAGATCGAGATACTCCACCAGATTAGTGGTTGGCTCTTCACAGCTTCAGGACTCGATTGCGTAGGCACTTGAGATTCCTATCTTGAGGACGGATAACACCAGTTAAAGCTTGTGGATGAGTCTTGTGTGTTCGTCGGGACTACGACGGTAGTTCTCGATGGCACTTCTCGTAGGTCCAGATGCATAAACTCTGCAGAGTTACAGTCAATGCGCATTATGACGTTCTTTTTGGAAGGACACCCTCTGAGTTGTGCTCTTCGTTGACTAGTTTTGTTTTCTTTTCTCCTTTTCTATTTCAAAATGTTTTGAACTCCAGTCTTTGAGTTGGGCCTTGGTGTGAAGATTACACTGGCATTTAAAATGAACCCCCGTCCGAAAGAACGGAGATCTCTACGGGGCAAGATAATAAAATTTGACAGTTTTAAAATAAAACTTTCTTGCATCTTTAAAATAAAATAAAATATTTTAAACTTGCATTTAGCACTTGAGCCAGCCTTTACCCTTGAAACCATTTGCATGCATATATTGTTGATAGGTAGTATGCGATTTGCTGAGTATTCGTACCCACGGCTTTCTAATTTGTTGTTTTCAGATATACTCTCAGCTTTGACTTCGACTACGTCTCCGACGGATCGTGAAGTCAGCTCCTACGCTCAAGCTTTACTGTGTGGACGAGGTTTATTGCCGCTGCCATGATGATACTTCTATTGCTGCATTCTATGGATTTCTCGATAGTGATCTTTCTGCCCTGAAATGTTTTCGGCATGCATGTCGATGGACTCCTTTAGAGGATTTCATTCTAATAAATTTGCTTTGACTTGCTATTTTCTATTCTCATTTCTTATTTAATATTTCTATTATGATTTCTTGATTGATCGCTTGTGATGTCGTACTTGTCTAGCCATGAACCGCGGTGGACGACGTGACAAAACCACCTTAGGCCCCCTTTGGTAGAGCTCTCAACTCTGGATTCTTTGAATTCACTCCTAATTCTCTTGTGAAGTGATTCTTCTATGAATCAAAATCTGTTTTGTAAAATCGTTTGGTAAAAACTGATTCTTGAGTAATGTAAAGGGAACTATATGTTGGAATAGTCGATAGAACCCCTGAATGCAAGAGTTGTGTTGCATTGGTTGATGCCTTCATTTGTACAGATCCAAAGTAATAATTTGAGTAATAATAATTTGCATTTGTACAATATTATCATAGCAGTTCTTCAATACAGCTAGCAAGGCCACACTGGAGTGGTCCTAAAGGAGAGCAAAATACAAGGTGCAACATTGGACAATGCCCAAAATACAAATCATTCATTACCAAAATATACAAAGCACTTATACGATCACCTTGACTGAGAAATTGCGCGAGCTAAATCATCACAGAACCTATTCATGTTCCTAGTACTAGGTTCTGTAGTGAATGTATCAGATGCGTTATGTGGGACATGCTTTCTATGTCGGGTGGAAATAGTAGGCACATAATCTGGATCTCGGTCACATCTTTGGAAATCTTCATCAAGTGCACTATTCTCACAGATGAAGTTGTGAAGACACATGGTAGCTGCCACAATCATTTTTTGCTTATTCATTGGATATGATGGCATCTTGAGAAGAATTCTCCATTTCATCTTCCATACATCATATGTGCGCTCTACAACATTCCAAAGACTTGAGTGCAAGTGGTTAAAGAGCTCTTGCTCACCATTAGGAGAAGGACCGTTCCTCCATTCCGGCACATGGTACCTTTGACCTTTATATGGTGCTAAATAGCCATCTCTGTTTGGGTAGCCAGCATCAACAAGGTAATACTTTCCTACAATATGAGAGCAAAGTAGAGTTTGTGAACTTGTATCTGTCAAACTAAAAGGTAAGAAAACATATGGGCAGAATATACCTAGTGGAGGATGTGGAAAGATATCTTCATCGGTTTCAAGTGCATGATATAACATACTAGTGTCATGCATAGAACTCGGCTGTCCAATAGATGCATATATGAACCTCATATCAAAATCAACAACTCCCATCATATTTTGGGTAGGTTTATCGGACCTTCCGATATACCGAATGTAGTCTTTCTTTGGTGGGGTTGCATTAATATGGGTGCCGTCAATGGCTCCAATGCAATCTTTGAAGTGTAGACACATTCGTTGGTCATTAGTAATCCTACTATGGACAGTGCGAAAATTTGGATCCTTAGGCTGTATATAGTCTTTGGACATTGCGACCATACAATTTAAGACATCACTGAATTTTTTACTAATTGTCTCACTAGAATGCTTAAAATCCTTTTGGATAGCAGTGTTGGACCAACAATGACCACAAGTCACAAGAAATAAACCAAAACATTCCATTGAACTCATATGAATGGAAGAAGTCAGCCCATAATTACTCACCAAGAGATCATGCAATTTGTAAAATAGAGATGGTTCCATTATAAGCATATTGTAGCATTCAACTAGAGTATTCAATGCTTCCATAACCCAAGCCATTTGTTCTTGAATTGCAGTTTTGTGTAGGACAACCCTGTCCTTTCTTTGAACTCTTCCATAACATTCTTGTACCCACTCTTGTTCAAATGTGAACCAGAGCGATTGTGTGCCTTCACTTGTTCAACAAACAATTCACAAACTATCCTAGTGTTTTCATCATTCCAATCAGCTGAATCACCCATATTACTGTTTCAAAAATATTATTTCAGAAGTACCTAGACACTGACCAGCAGATCTAACAAAATAGCAACCTTACAACATTGTAATGCAATGTACAAACCTAATCATATTTTACAACAAAGGAATCAAATACGGTGGCCATTTCCAGAGAGATAATTACCTAGTGCTTGCGGTTGAGCAAACACTGAAAGAGGCATCGATTGGAGGTGAGCAGAGAGGGAGGCGAGCAGCAGGCGTCTGGTGGCCGGTGGGGAGGACCGAGTCTCCTGCCGCCGGTGCAGCTCGTCGCTCAGGCTGCCCTGGGGGCCACCGGTGCAGCTGCGCCAAGCACTTGACCAGGCGGGCGATCAGTGCTGCTGGAGGCGCTAGTCGTTGGGGCCGAGCGATGGTGGGGCAGAGAGGGGCGGAGGCCTGTGCGCCGGCGAGTGGAGGTCGTGCTCCGGCGGGTGGAGGCCGTGCGCCGGCGGCCGGAAGGTCCAAACCCTAGGAGTGCCCCACAATCGCCATGGACAGAGAGAGGAGAGTTTCGTTCTGGAACGAGTTGAATGAGGAAGGGGTGCGTAGGTGCAGCTGTGTTCGTACTTTATACGATGGCATTTGCGGGTAAATAGATAGCAAATATCGGGGTTGGTCTGAAATTGGTTGGTTGAGAAGCTGTTTTACCGTCGTGGGGGAGCAGGTTTTTTCCGATTCCCGCTTCCTTCGTAAAAATGTGAATCAATTCGTCCGCTCCAGCCGTGAATCACATTACAAAATTAGCTCTTTGGTAGCGCTCCTCAGATTTTTAGCGTGAATTTGGAGCGGGAAGCGGTGCCAAAGGGGGCCTTAGTTGCCCCATGGAGATCACACAAAGGCGTGCAAAGGATGGCCGGTGGCTCAGAGTCACTCTCTGGAGATAGAGTAGGCTAAAATAAGAAACAGATTGACCGGCCCCTCCTAGATTTCCGGTCCACTTCTGCCACGGTAGACATGAGTGTTCAAAAAAACCAAATGTCTGATATAGGACAAAAAATAAGCACCCGACCATAATGCATTGCATGGCACCCCTTCTGCACTACCGGTATACTGTTACAGCTTCAGTTTTTGTGAGACGCACTCACATATATCACTAAACTCCATCATGCATGTGCACAAACTTGCATGTGCCATTTATGCACTGTATTGTCTGCTTGCATTTGACATTTATGCACAGCTTCAGTCTCGTTTGACATTTATGCACTGTATTGTCTGCTTGCTGTATACACTGAATCTGTTTGTTTCATTGCAGCTAGACAACTCCGTTGTAGTTTCCTAATTGATGCGCACCGAGTTTATCAGAAATCATTTTGTTCTACATTAAAGTTGCTAGCAGTTAGCTGGAAAGTGATGTGAAATCACACTATTCTTTTTTTAAACGCAGTTTGTTCTAGATTGCTCAGTATTGGAAAGATGATGTAAAGTACTTAGCTTGCATTCAGGCTAGATGTTCGTAATTCTATCACTGAATATTGAATTCAAATGATCTCTGAACAAACCTTTTTTTTTAAATGCAGTTTGTTCTAGGCGCTTCTTTTTTTCTTTTCTTTTTTTTTTGAGAATCTAGGTGCTTCTGTTTTGTTGATTCATAGAACTAGATACAGCGGAAAGAAAAGCTAATTATAATCCCTGTATAAATGTGAATTGTCATTAACTGTGAATTAGAGTCTCCGTATCACTGTGAATTGTCATTAACGAGCAACTCCAGGCTGCCGCGTCTCGCTAGATCACGAAGGACCAGCAGAACTGATTTAGAATCCTAGGCCAACTACATGAACCACAAGGCCCCAGCAGAAAAGTGACGCACACCCACATTTGAAATAACTTGAAAAATAAAAATTTGGGAAATGTAAGAGAATTTGTTTTTACTCCCAATGGCTCTTTTAACACACCCTAAATCAAAAAATTAGGGCGTGTTTTCTACAACAATGTCAGTGTATAAAAGCAGGTGAATATCCAATTAAACAGGTAGGAAATAAACGAACAAAATAACGAAAAAAAAAGAAAGCCTGCAGCAGCGAGCCGGGAAGCCAACCTGGGTCAGAACTCAGGATTCTACCACTTTACCATAATGCCGGCCGTCGTGCTGCTTTATTCTCTGTAACGGTATGGGGAATCTGGTGCGCAAATGCTGATTATGAGATCCAAGGACTAGTTTCTACTCTTTCCGTCTCACAATAAATTTTCAAACATCTACCTTTAACCGTTCGTATTATTTAAAAAAATTGTGTAAATATTATTTATTTTATTATGAAATAATTTATTAGTATGAGTAATTTAAACTTGACTTGTTTATTTTTGTATTTTCGTAAATTTTTTTAATTAGATAAATGGTCAAATATTGATTTTAAAAAGTCAAAAACGTCATTTATTATAAGATGAAGGGAGTAGAATTTTTTTTTACAACTCGACTAGTTTCTAGATATATCGTGGCTGCATGAACTGATAGAACTAGGCGTTAACAAGCGAAAAAATTGAACTAGCTGCGGAAGGGTCGGATCGGACCAAATTTCTATTTATTTTTTACTTAAAATATAATAATGACTGATTAAATTTGTGAAAATGCCTATGGATGAGTCCTTTTAGAGCATCTCTAATAGTCTTCTCAAAAAATCATTCTAAAAGATATCTTTGGGAGCCAGCTAAAAAGATTTTGAGGTTTATTTTAATCACATCCTTCAACGGTTCTCCAAAATATGTCCCAATATAATCTAAATTTAGACCAAGTCATCAGCCAGTCCCAGTCAGTTGCACATGAGATAGGATTAGGGATCTTTCAGATGCACATGAGATGGAATTAGGGACCTTTGAAAATTACTAAGATCTACCCCTGGATAGAGGGATTTCTAGGGTCTAGGGTTCGAGAAAGTAGGAAGATATTTAAGAGAGCTGTTGAAGAAGATTTTTTACAGTATTTTCTTATAATTTGATTTAGGGGAATTTAATTGGGGGTTTGGAGATACTCTTAGAGCATCTTCAAAAGTTCTCTATTAGCTTCTCCTAAATTAAATAATGAGGAAGTAGTATAAATAATCTCCTTCAACAGCTCCTCCAAACACCTCTCTACTTTCTCGCTACCTCTCCCCCAGATATACTCCTAACCAGGGGTAGATCTGAAGAACTTTCTAGGGTCCCAATTTTATCTCACGTACAACTAACTGTGGGACCGATTGTTGACTTGATCAAAATTTAAACTATATTAGTCCAAATTTAAACTATATTGGGACATATTTAAATTTTTGGTACCGTTGGAGATGCTGTTACCACCCCTAGGCATGGCATGAGTTGCAGCTGCGTTTGTTTATTGCGCCAGAAAAAAAAAATACTATAGACCTCCCGGCGATCCAGAAATGGGTATATCTGTAGCAAGATTTCAGCTGAAATTCAACGGTATTGACAACATATATGGACATGAAGAGAACAAATATATGCCATGCATGACAAGACCTCTTTAGAGACAGTTGGCTCTCAGTCTCACCACAACTAGTTTGATTTGATTACATATATGCAAAATGAATCTCTCAAATTAAACTGTTATCTTCTTTTCTTGCTAGAAATAGCTAGAGACTAGAGCGACCTTTTCCGGCGCCAAATCTTGTAAACCATCATTGGTGATGGGCAAGGGTTCTCTGATGATTGCGACGGTTACATTCTCTGCTCAGCTACCATCCTGTCGAGTCCCCATCAACCTGCAGTCGACGCCGCCACCGACAGCCAGATGGATGCGAGCTCCACAATCTCAAAGTCCTTTTCCGAAAGAGTGGCTGGACTTTTTTGGATCGTCGCCTGCCAAAAGGTTTCAAGAGCTGGTTCCCATCGGCATGCAGTCAAAATCAAATTGATATGCTATAATATATAATAACTTAAGTTGGCCAACGTCTACCGGTTTATAGACCGAATCGCACATCCGATACCTAGACACTGAATCAGATACTACATAAAAAATACAGTTCATATTATATTGTTTCAATTCACAGGCTACAGATTTTAAGTATCAACATGAATCGCACGTTTGAGATATCCAGTCGATGAGAAATCAATAGTTAGAATTATGTTCTTTTGATAGAAATAATAATATTGCACCACGCACATATATATCCACGTTTTGATCACTGTAATCGCTAACTTTCCTAGTAAAATGCTAACCTCAAAATTACTGAGACGGATATGTTAATTCAAAAAATAAAAGGTCGCTAATGGAAGAAAACAATTCTAAGTTAACAGGAGAGTATATAGATGCAAGGTAGATCGAACGTAGGGTCACTAATAATTTGAAGGTATATGTTCCATTCTAGGTTCAAGGTCAATGTTCCCAGCTCAGGCCCGCTACCCAGAACCTTCATCCCCAAGTTCTCATATTCTCGTAGCTAGCTAGCCATCTTTTTCTTCTGAGAGCAAAGAGACTTCATGATCAAGCCTCCAAAGTACTAAACGCAGTGTAGTGTCGTGTTACTATGTTCAACTACTTCGTATTTAGAACAATTATTTCATATCTAGAATTAGAAATGAAATCGTGCAACTCAAATTAGAGATACTCTCTTATATATGGTACGTTCATATGGAATTTCTGTAAATTTGTTGTGTTTCAACTGATCGGCAACCTTGACAAGCAATAGAGATGTGCTTCGTTGGAGAGAAAAGCTCAGTGGCAATCTATGCATGCAATTTTGCTCGTCCATCGATCCTTTATGGACTTATTTGTGCAGTGCTATTCGGCTGTATCTGGTTAGTGACATGAGATTGCATCATTTCGTCCTCGCAGTGAAGGAAACTGAAGCTCGTTTGATTGATCATGTCGTCGCGTCAATGATACTGTACTCAGATGCCTCTTATCGCTAGCTTAGCTTAGCACGGGCCGGGGAATATATGATAGAGTACGCTTTGTTGAAACGCATGGCCAATCATGCGTTGCCTTTATTTGGAAGCCTGATCTCTCCTCCTTTCTAATGGCTATCTATAAAAGATGAATCCTGTCGGGTCGCAAAGATAGCCCGCCAGAGCACGCAGAAAGCGGGTTTCCAGACGAGGTACCTTGTTCGTCAGCGACGTCTCAACTCACCGGCAGGCATGAGCGCATAAATTCCCTCACCATTGCCAACCTTCATTGCCGCACAAGCTTGCCGAGGCCTTGTTAGTTCTGTCAAAACTAAGTAGCCATTGTTATGCTTCAGTTTTAGCGCCTAATTTTCTTGGGCCATTTCAAGGAGAAAATATAGCTTGGTTTCGTTCGCGTACAAAGTGATTCTTGCAGCGGGCTAGTTTACAAAATAGTTAGAGGTAATGGGAGGCGTACTGTCGGAGTTCCTAGCATTCGGCAGGGAGAGCCAGAACAGGAAGAGGAAGCAGTTCAACACAGTGGAGCTGAAGGTGAGGATGGACTGTGAGGGCTGCGAGCTCAAAGTCAGGAACACCCTCGCCGCCATGAGAGGTACGTATAAGCATCATCAGAGTCGGGATGTGGGCTCGACGACTGAATTCTGTTGCTCCCTACCTTCGAGTTCGAATATCTCTGCTAAATATGCGCCACCATGGGTCGGGACTCCACTGATTGCAGGGGTTGAATCTGTGGACATCAACCGGAAGCAGCAGAAGGTGACGGTGAAGGGGTTCGTGGAGACGCAGCGGGTGCTTCGGCGGATCCAGGCTACGAAGAAGAGGGTGGAGCTGTGGCCTTACATACCCTACACCAACCCCTACGCCCCGCCACCGGTCTACGACAAGAGGGCCCCGGCGGGGCACGTGCGCAGGGTGGACGCCGTCGTGTCCGCCTCCGGCGCCGGCCCCGGGCAAGAGGAGCGCCTCGCCACGCTCTTCAGCGACGACAACCCCAACGCCTGCTCGCTCATGTGATCGCTGCATCTAAAGCTGATGTGACGCCTTTAGAAACACGTGCTTCTCTCTAAGGAACAGAGGCTTGTAACACTGTTATTTTCTTTGTCTTGTTTTACTATATTTTAAGATTTTTTTCTCGAGTTTAAAAAAGTATACACTCTTGATTTCTATGTGCATCTATCTTTTGGTACCATATTTATAATTTCAAGAGTGGAAGCTCATTTTTGCATAGTGCAACATCGTTGTTTCTGTAGGGTTTCCCTTAAAATATTGTATGAACACACATTATTTAGAGATTTAGAATAAAAAAATATATTAGTTTAAGAAATTATTGACATTTTTTTAAACTTTATAATTATATTACTTGAACAGAAGTACTGTATAGTTTTGGTAGAATAAACTATATATACAACTTGAACAAACTATTAGATAGCTGGAACAAAAAGTTTGTACTGATGAAAAAAATATTCTTTTTTGCTTAAAACATGTAAGAAAAATAATAAACTGTACGTATTGTACTACTCAGGTTTTAAAATAGACCTAAATAATTATGAATTATCTATTTATGTTGATCTGAAGGATTAAATTGTTCTTTTACCTACTAGACGGTAAAAGTTCTCAAATAATTATTAATTACTAAATAATTAACTTTAGAAAGTAATTAGAGAGTTTTCATAGATAATGGTAATCAGAGATACATTATCAACTTATATTAATCTCTTATTACTATACCGCGTGCGGTTTCTTGAGCTGTGATTGGTCCGTTTCTCCTGACCGTTCATTAAGCGTTCAACGATTCTGGTTTCTCCTGTGAGCTTGCACTTAGAAGCTTCGACTTGCTCCTGTCCATGCCCTTCACGCTGCAGCCGCTGCCTCTTCCTCCACCCTGGCGCCCTGCTGCTGCGACCGCGATGCGACCGCCACTGCCACGCTGCCTGCCGCCCACTGCCATCGCTACCGTAGCCGCTGGTCTCCGCCGCCCTGGCGTCCGCTGCCACGGGATTGAGAGACAGAGAGACAGGGGCATGCAGGGGCTCGAGCTCAGCGGACGCCATTTCTGGGGCGCGGCCAGCGCTGTTGTCGCCGCTGGACACCGTGATCCTGGAGCAACTTCCCCCTGTACCCTACCTCTTCCTGCCGCAGGTGATGATAAAATCGTCAATTTTGAATTTGTAAGATGATATGCTTACTGCTCATGCCATGAAGACATGGATGGAGAAGAAATCAGTGAAATGTCATGGCCATGATTCAATAGGCAAATTAGATGTCGTAGTTCATGGCCTTGGTGTCTTGATCCCCGTTTTCATAGCCATTTGTAAATTTCAGCTTGCTCTGCCTCTTGCTGGGTCAAAGAACCATGTATTGCAGTACTTCTGTTTTGTGTACTACCCCAATTTGTTCGATCAAATGACAATACAAGCATTTTAGTTAGTATTTATAATACTGCTATTAATTAACAGCACTATGGAAGAGAATTACAGTGTGGTTGCTGTTTTCGAAGGGATAATCACACATCCGTGTAGAAAAGGCTGATATCACAAGCTTAAACTCAATCTATTATGAAGTTGACTCTATGCAACCTGTTAAATGCAGTATTTTCTTTTTTGGACCAACACTGTAGATTAAGTTTTGTACTTCACATTGTTTGTCATAGAGCAAATGAGTCATCCAGTACATGCTGCCTAATTAGGTCATCTTTTTTTCATTTTCAGGTGATCTTCTAAACAAAGAAGGCAGCAAATATAAAAAAGAAACCATGATGTATTTTTTTTGTCACACTTCTCTGTATTTTATTACTTTCCGATTTTTAAATATTGACACCGTTGACTTCTAATATCAACTTTAACCATTCATCTTTATTTAAAAAGTATGATAAATATAATCTATTTTTTATAATTACTTTATAATTAATGGTACTTGAAATATAACTAATAATTTTACTGATCGGAACAAATTTTTTGAATAATATAAATGGTCAAAGTCCAGAGGGAGTAGCTTGGTGCATAAGATTGTAATACTCATTAGCACACTAAGAGTATATAATTACAATTGTGTATTACGTACCATTGCAAATTACACCAGTGTGGATAAAAAAAAGGCACCGTCTAAAGCGAGATTATAATCACTATGTTGATCAGAAGGGATGCCAGGAATGCATCTGGCAGTAACGTAGCAACAAAGGAAACTAGCGCAGCAAGGCGGCACATGATTTTTAGTTTATTTCTATATATTTTCTACTTAAATCTAAGGCTTAGGTGAACCGACAGCTAAATAGGCTAGTCGGCCTAAACGAAAATAGAGAAACCCGGCCACAGTGCGCGAAGCCAAGTAGGGCACCATCGCTCGTGCGTGCCCCAATGTTAGCCCAACAAAAATAGTCTAGCCCAAAAACCTATTTTGGGGTCCAAAACAATATATGACTGTTTTTATTTAACCATTTTAGACTTTTCTGTGTTCTATATTGCATAAAAACTGTTCCATTCGCCAAGACCAAATGTTTCATATTTACAAATGTAAAAACTATTTTGTGTGTTTAAATGACACATGTATAATTGTACAAAAAACAAGAAACAAACTTCAATTAATCAATTAAAAGTTTTCTTCCACAAATACAATATTCGTATATCTCCATAAATAATTTTGTCTAAAATAAAATATTTTTTCCAACTTCCTACATAATTTGTTCCATTGATACAATCTATTTGAAAATACACTTTTCAAATTGAACTGGGATAACACGAAAAGAAAAACAGAGCAGTCATAAGTCACACCTCTGGTAACTGTAGTACCACAACAAACCTTCAGTGACAATAAAGTGAATAAACTACTCTCTCCTTTTTTAAATTGCCGTGCATTTTTTACTATTCATCTTATTAAAAAAATAGTTTAAATGTGTAAAATTATAAGTTTTATTTCAAATAAATTTAATAATAAAGCAAATTATAATAAAATATATAATAATTTATCATACTTTTCAAATGAGATGAATAATCAAAAATAATATTAAAAGTCAATGGTGTAATAATTTAAGAATATTTGATAAAGAAACAAACATTCAAAAAATCTGGTGCGGCCTACTGTGTTGGCTCGTTGCCGGATCCGATTTAAAAAAAAAATATTACTAGTGATGCGTCGTCAGTTGACTACTTTCTGATTGAGCTTGCCGACGTGCCACTTCTCACAATGTTTAAGTAAACGACTCGATTTATCGGCCTGTCACTATCTGTTTAGAGGGAAAAGATAAGTACAAAACAAGGATGACTGATGGTGAAGGTAAGCATTTGAATCAACTTGAAAACGATCATCATGAACATTAAATTCCTCAATCAAATGTGATCATGTACAGTTGCTCCTGAATTTCTATTTCTCCTCTCTTCCAAGCATCCCTCAGCAAGCAAGCATAGTAGCATCATCTGCATTTGAAGCATGAGTCAAACAACAGAAAAGGAAGACGCATCTCTGAATACAGATGTCTACTATCTGAAATATTCGACTGTTCAGTCGACCCTCAATAGACCACTAATATATAATGAATGAAATAGACGATAAGATTATGGATTGATAACTTCCAGTCTTAAGACATTGTTTCGGAGAAATTCTGAAGTGTGTCGTTAATCAACAGTGACCAATGATTGGAATTGACCGTACACCCTCTGTTGCAAAGTTATTGTCACCGGTTGGTTGAAATTTGAACTTATTGGCGACAAAAATTTTAGAACCACAAGAGTATGTTTTATTTGGATGCTCATGATATGTTATACTCCTATCTGTTTCGTGTAAGCTGGTGGAAGACCATATAGAAGCAAGAAGCTTGATGCAATGAATAGGCAACATGTCGACGTTACCTTGAGAAGGTAATTGCTTTTTGATCAATCAATCTGTAGACAGCTAGTCTTCAACTTCCGTGTTGAAGACAAAACTAGGGAAAGCTGTTGTGACATCCCTGAATTGCAAGACGACCAATATATCAGTACAGTTATAATCGAGTTCTGATTAGTACATGGATGTGCAGTTTCTCAATAAGATTTTTCAAATATTCTCGTAGCTGTGTATTCGACAAAACTTTAGCCATAGCTACTCTTCAGAAAGGCATGAAGCTCATATTAACCTTAGATAGGGTAGTGTCATGTTCTTTAGTAGTTTAGGGTTTCGCAATACAAATTCCTTCCATTCTTGTTTGCTTATTTTTCCATCTTTGTCAGCGTCAGCATCTTCAAATGTCTAAGAACATATTGAGTAGTAATAAGATTTGCCTGAGTAAGGAAAAAAAAAAGGAAAAAGAAGAAGTATAGATAAATGCAGGAATGACTGCTCACCTTATCTATGATTGCATCAAGAAGGTCGTCTGACAATTTCATTCCAGATTCAAGTAAAATAGAAATAACCATTTGCATAACCTACAAACAGAGCATGCCTATAGCCGTTGCTGCAGTCATACTCGTAAAGCAAACAAACATATCTTAGGATAAAATCTAGTCTTTTATCAACTGACCTCCTCACGTTCAATAAACCCAGTTTGCCTCAAGTCATACAGCTTGAATGCAACTGGAACAATCCAGAATTCTCCACTGTAAATATATTTCAGCTCATGAACCCAAAGTAGACATATAAGTTTCAGCAAGACATACTTACAGTCAATCTTGTCTTGTTGAGGTGCCAATGGATGGAAGATACTGAGGGCATGAATGAACTCATCAAACTCTATTACACCATTTTTCTTTTCATCAAACAAATCAAAAACCTGGTATCAAAGGCACATTATGAGGCATACATGCAGCCTCCGGAGAAAATAATGTACTGCAATTTCTTTAGGAGTTAACGAAGTAATTACTTACTCTATCAAGAAAAAGATTCTTGCCACTAGGAGTCAAGAACAATGCCAGCTGGAGTTCTTCCTATAGAACAAACTCAAGAGAGGATCAATTAAGAAACACTCTGCACGACGGTCACGATATCGAATGCTGGTTCTTTTGCTCATTCCATTGTAGTAAACCAAACCCGATAAATTTGTTCCGTTCCCCACAATGAACAAGGATCAAAGTGCGTAACTAAACAAATGCTACCATTTTCTGAACAAGGGTGCCCAGTCTTTCTTGCAGTCATTCGAAGAACGAGATAAAAACTTGATGCCACACTAGAACCCAACCCGACCTACTGGCCAAGAGGGTACCTTGTGGATGAGCCCGTCGTTGATGATGGAGCCGCTGATCTTCTTGTAGAGCTCGAAGAGCGCCTCCACCTCGTTCACCGTGACTTGGTTGAATTCAGAAAGAGCCGTCAGATCCAACGACATTGCCGGCAGTGCTGGCCGCGAGATGGAGAAAAAAAAAAAGAGACAAGGCTTCGACATTTACAGCATCTCGACTCGTCTGCGAGGCGTGCGAGATGGCGGAGTTCGAAGGAGGACCGCCTCATGCGGGTATCCCGGTGGCTGTTCCAGGTCTTCGGAGCTGCGAAGAAGGCGGGCGCGGAGGTGGAGGAGGCGCCAGAGCGATAGCGGCGCGAGGCGGCGGCGGAGGGGCAGAGGCCGGCGAGGCAGCTAGTGAACATGAAGAAGACTGCCTCGGCGATGGCGACCACGGGGAAGAACACCGCGCACAGCCGCTCGCCTGCCGTCAGCGTCAGAGAGCTCTCCGACCGCTTCAGCACCCGAATCAATCGAGAACGCAGTCAAGAAACAAGAATCCGAGACTAGAAGCAAAGCAAAGGCGCCGTGGAAAGGCGAGACGACTCGTGTCCTGCGGCGCGCGGCGGCAAGCACTCACCGCATCATCCGAAGACAAGCGGAGGCCGATGCGCGACTCCATGGCGACCCGCTGAGCTCGGGCCTCTCGCCTCCGTCACGCGCAGCGGGAGCGTGACGGTCTTGTCCGAGGATGTGCTAGCATCGACGCCGGACCTGGGAATGGCGGCGACTCTGTCCTGCCGTGGGCGGGTGCGTTCGCTGCTCTGCCTTCCTCTGCTTGGTAGGACGAGATATTTGCTACAGAATCCAACAGCTGGACAGGATTGGCGGAGTAATGGTATGATTGGTACTCCTACGCTTAATGTTGGTGTGGTCCCGTGGTAGGGTTTAAAAAAAAACCGGTTCAAACCGGTGGATTTTCACAGTTTTCTGTAAAATCAGTTTTCAATTTAAATTTTTTAAAAATTTTGAAAATTTAAAAAAATTCAAAATTTCGAAAATTGGTAAAACTTGTCGATAAACTGGTGAAATCAGTGGGTTTCAAATTTGAAACTAAAAACCGATAAAACCGATCTATAAACCAGGAAGCCAACCGGTTTACTGTAGCATTTCTTTCAAATTTTGATTTTTTGATTTGGAGCAGTTTTCAGTCGATTTTTTCAATTTTCGTGGTTTTTATCAAATCAGTCCCGACCGATTTAAACGATTTTCTCAACCCTAACCGTGGTTCTTTCCCAAATAGAGGGTCCCATAGCCCGGTGATCAAAATAAAATTATACTCCTTCCTCTCAAAATATAGATTTTCAAATATCTAACTTTGACTATTTATTTTATTAAAAAATTTTGTGAAAATATTATTTATTTTATTGTGAAATGATTCATTGTTAAAAGTACTTTAAGTTTTACTTGTTTGTTTTTATATTTTTGTAAATTTTTTAAATAAGATAAATAGTCAAATGTTGATTTTAAAAAGTTAAAAATGTCACTTATTATGAGACGGATGAAGTATTAAATTTAATTAAGATAATAGAAAAATACTCCATCATCATCATGATTATAATCTCATAGCACACTATGGCCTCCTTTGGAACAGAGTGATATCATAACTATAGCACAAGATTTTCTTTTACCTAGTTCAATTTCATAGAAGAGCAAAAAAGTTCAATTTCATAAGAAAAATATATAATTTATATATAATTTTCGTATCCATAGGCGGTTTAATGTTACTGTCAATGTTCTTCGGTGTCGAATTGGTTAAACTTCAATTATTTAATTTCATGGGTCTTAGATAAATTTAAGACATGACTTTTTTCTGAATCTTATATTTTTTATGTGAAATTAAACTAATTGCTAAAAAAATATGTATAATCCAACGAAATTACTATGTCCAAAGAGACCATATTTTGAGGAGAGGGAGTGCAATTTAATTTAGAAGGTAAAGCATAACCTCAGCTCGATAAGATATTCAGATCTGTAGATCCAATTTTGTATTCCTATATGGATATTTCAAAAGATCCACAAGGAACGGGTAATCATAATCCCACAGTATATAAAAAGGCGACAGAAAGGAGTGATGCTGAGCTGGATGTGGGTCTGAGTGCGATGAAGGGGGGAGAAGAAAGGGTGACAGACTATGCTGGTCCAGCACACATATGGCCCCAATTGGAACTGATTCTGAGCCGCGTCCATTCGATCTAAGCGCTAGACTCCTCCAAACGATCCGATTTCCGCCCCGCGTCTGACGAGCACGATTTCTACGGACGCTCCGCTAGAACTACAACGCGGAATCAGCTGGTTGGGTTGCCTTTCTCAAACACGGCCGATTCCCCACCAGTCCTTCCTCCGGCAACCTCACTGACGCTCCTCTAGATCTCCTGGACCTCAACCTCGCCTCCACACTGGCCGCTGAGGAGCCGCCCACCGCTCCGGTCCAGCGCACGTGCTCCTCATCCTCGACGCGGCTGAGGCCGTGGAGGACCTCCGCCCCACCTCCTTCACCAACACGGCGCCGCGCACCTGCTCTCCTCATTCGTGGCGACGACCACCGCCGCACCCTCCTCGCCGCATCCACGGGCTGTTGCCGCTTCGGCTGGCCTTCGTCGGACTCGGCTGGTCGTCGCCTCGCCTATCTCGCCCTCGCCACAGGTGGTCCGCCTCGGATGCTGCCGCCCCGACGAGTACTGTGCCATGGCCTGCCTCGCTCGCTTCGCCTGCTTTGCCGCTGCAGTAGGTGCTGAGATTCTAGACCGCCAAACACGTGGCTTCGCCCCACAGCAAATTCTTCTCCAAGCTGCTTCGGTAGAAAACAAGATTCCAGTAGAAGCGTGTCGGAGATGAGCAGTTTCAAACGGGGCCATAGATCGCTGATTTACTTGCTCAGGAACAAATCGTTCTTTAATACTTCCTTTATTTTTAAATTATTAACACCGTTAATTTTTAACATCAATTTTGACTATTCGTTTTATTCAAAAAATTTATTTCAATATGTAAAATTATTAGTTATATTTTAAATACCACTAATAATAAAGCAAATAATAATAATAATTTTTATATTTAAATAAATTTTTTGAATAAAACGAATAGTCAAGGTTGATGTTAGAAGTCAATAATGTCAAAAATTTAAAAATAGAGGCAGTACTTATTATTTACTATTGTTACAAATATTAGTATAAATTTAAAATAAATGTTGACACTAAATTTGATTATTTACTATTGTTACAAATATTAGTATAAATTTAAAATAAATGTTGACACTAAATTTGAAGGAAGCACACCTTACCATATACCTCTACTAGTGCTAGAATAAATCTATTTTTAAAATTGGTCCAGTCAAACTAATATAATCGATTTCCTAGAAAAACAATATCAACATCAACGTCACTAAGCAATTAAAGTACCAAAACATAATGCATAACTAATCTAGTTATATTATTCTTGATATTAAATATGGATACTTTTATATATGCACTTGTAGCAATTCGATAATTAATTTTTGGGAGGAAGAGAGTGCGTCCCTGGCCCTGGCGCGCTGCCGCAACATCAAAGCAGCTCTACCAGTCACGACGCGATCCAGACTCGTGGTTAATTAATCTATGCAAGACCATTGCATGTGCGGTCAATTACGTGACATGTCAGAGATGCAAGCCAAGAGCGGACAAGCCAAGGCTTCAGAGCCAAACTATAGAGCGTGAGTCGAAAAAGCTACGAAAATGTAGCTTGTTCGGTTCAAGATGAAAATAATTTATATGAGCAGTATTTTTTATTATATCTACAATATATAAACAGTAGTATTAATCGGTAGATAAAAACTTTGCCAAACACATTTTTAATTGTTAGATCCCAACCCCCCCCCCCGGGTGTGGTATGGTAGAGGTGAAATTCTCTGATTACTCCCCGTCCAATATTATTGTCTTCAAACTTTTATCTATATCTCTGCACCTCCATTTATCAATTGGCTACGCAGCTAAACATTTGCAAGAATTAAAAAAAATGTGTACAAAAACATAGAGACAGGATACTTTTCCATTTTCTAAAATCTTTTTTTTCTCGTTTTTAATATATCTCATATTTTTTACACGTTCTCAATTCTTAATTGTGTGTCACTTTGCACATGAATCACATGCCACAAGTCAGGCCGACGCACAGGAGATTTTTCGCTTGTTGCCCCTTAATATGAAAGTCTTTCGGTTTTTACCTCTCAATCTTAGTTACTTTTATTTTAGAGCCCTTAAATACCGTTTACCTCTTCAAAATGTAAGCTTTCTTCAATTTAATTTTATTTTCAGACCAAAACGCTCTTCTTGCTCACCTGCTTGCGCCCTGCCGCGCTTGACACACTAAGCCACTCGGCTCACCCGCCTGCGTCGTGCCGTATCCGGTGTGCCGAGCACGGCGAGGCGTGCGTGGGCGAGCCCCACGATTGGATGTGCTGGAGGTGGCCTGGCACGGATGATGACTACTTGCCTAGTCGTAACCGGAGATGGAGAAGAAGCGCATTTTGATATGAAAATGTAATTAAATCGAAGAAATGGTATGTACTGAAGCAACAAACATATTAAGGGGCTTTAAATTGAAGTCACCCGAATTGGGGGCAAGAACAAAAAGCTTCAATTTTGAACGGTAAAAACTGAAAAATCTCGACGCACAGAGAAATCCGGAGGTGTTGATACGATATCCAGAGTGAACAAAGGAGAGCCTGCTGCTTCCAAGCTGGGCTTACGGCCTAGCCAAGTGCCAATGCAGCCCGGCCCAAGGTGCCTGTTGTTGGTTTTTGAATAGCTGAAGAACAAGAGAACCCAACTTTTTGTCAAAACTACACCTCGTCGTGAGTACTCCAAGAAAATCTTAGTAATTTTGGGTAGAAACTTTTTAAATGATACAACCCATTTACCGAGTATGCTCACATGTTTATTAATCATTTTTGCTACATAAACTTTATATTATGTGGAAATCATCAGTTCGTTGAGCTGTCTTTTGCGCTAAATCTTTATTTTAGGAGGCAGGATTCCATTAGCTAGGTTAGCTGAGATTCTATTGTCATCGATCATCGCAACAAAATCCGAAAAATTTGATTCTTCTTATGTAAAGAGGAAGCCCTCGGTTGACTTTGACCATTTCATGCGCTTGTCACTAAATTTGATTCCATTAGCTAGGTTAGAGGTGGAAGAAGCAGCCGGCAAGAGAAACACGCAAGTTTTCCTGAGATTATGCTTGATGCATGGTCGGCTCTTGTCAAGAAAATGTCCCTAGAAATTTCAAGCTTTTCTCTACTTGGAATTTCATTGCACTTTCGGAGAAACAAACAAGTGGTTTGGCAATAATAATGCATATCAAGGCGTAGTTAGGGAAAGGTTATTATAAGTACGGGTATGACATTCTATGCAGTTAGCTAACTACGCGTAGCGTCTGCACACAAGCTACGTATTCCAATGTCGGATACAAAATAGAAATGTATTGATCCGTGCACAAGCTCCCTACTTGATTTCTAACAAAACCTATGGTGGAAGGACAACAATAGTTAGTAGCTCTCTATGTATCTTGCCTCATTTATTCTGTAATGTAATCCTGTTGGTTGCGCATTTGTATCTTTAAGCTACTCGCACCAATCCAAAGTAAACCATTTTGAGATTCCGTTGGATCAAGTTATTTAGCTTTCACTATCAATCTAACGAACCCTTATAGATTGACAAAAAAAATTGAGAACAAGATATATAGTTGCATCCATTGTATTAGCCTAACTAACGAGATGGTGCATCCATTTACGCGTCTAGTACTAATAATCTAACTGTACCTATCTTTAAATTGTTTTTTAATTAGCAATTGAGAGTAATTTATAAACATATATAGGGGGTATTTTGGACAGGTTTTTTCTAATGGCAGAGTTGAGTATTTTTATATGCCTTTTAAACTCTGATTACCGTGAGCTAGCCGTGATAATATATACTCAGGGAGTATAAATACTTGATGTCAATATTTTAAAACTGGAAGGGGTACAAACTTGCAATTCCATATCGCCATTATTGTTTGTGCTCTTTGAATCTTTCAATTCCTGGATAATAATCCCAGTTTGTTGCATATCCAAGTTAAGAAGCAAGCTATCGTATAGGATAATGCAAGTCAAGATGGGGTTAGGATGGAATTATCATTAAGCGGCCTAAGGTTAGTATGTGGTGGAAGAATTAAGCAGCCGGCACGAGAAACACCCCAGTCGCAGTTTTCCTGCTGTTGTCAAGAAAATGTAGCCAGAAATTTTGAATCTTGTTCCCTATAGATGCAATTTCGTTGTACTTCCAGAGAGACACAAGCGGATTCGCAATAATAATGCATATCAAGGCGTAGTTAGGGCAAGGTTATTATAAGTACGGGTATGACAGTCTATGCAGTTAGCTATATACGCGTAGCGTCTGCGTACAAGCTACGTATTCCAATGTCGGATACAAAACAAAAATGTATTGATCCGTGCACAAGCTCCCTACTTGATTTCTAACAAAACCTATCGTTGAAGGATAACAATAGTTAGTAGCTCTCTATTTATCTTGCCTCATTTATTCTGTAGTGTAATCCTTGTGGTTGCGCATTTGTATCTTTAAGCTACTGGCACCTATCCAAAGTAAATCATTTTGAGATTCCGTTGGATCAAGTTCTTTAGCTTTCACTATCAATCTAACGAACCCTTATATATACTAGATTGAAAAAAAAAAATTTGAGAACAAGATATATAGTTGCATCCATTGTATTACCCTACCTAACGAGATGTATGCGTCTAGTACAAATAATCTAACTCTACCTATCTTTAAATTGTTTTTATATTAGCAATTGAGAGTAACTTATAAACATATATAGGGTATTTTGGACAAGTTTTTCTAATGGCAGAGTTGAGTGATTTTTATATGCCTTTTAAACTCTGATTTTTATATAAATTGTTTTTATATTAGCAATTGAGAGTAACTTATAAACATACATAGGGTATTTTGTACTTTCTAATGGCAGCACTTCAATGGTCGTTAATCATGGCAACAAAATCCAAAAAATTGGATTCTTCTTCGTTAAAGAGGAAGCCCTCGGTTGACTTTGACCATTTCATACGCAGCTCATGAAGTTCGTACACTGACATGAATGCATGTGGATCGGTCCAAGGAATGTCTGTTATCTGTACCTTGAAGCTAACACAAATTATTTGGGCACAGCTAAATACAAAAACAAGGGGAAGTACGAAGGACGCCATTGTATAGTGCGCATGTCAACTTATATGTGTTCCGTATCGCCATTATTGTTTAGGTTTCCTTTGAAACACAGAATTTTCACATAATCTCAGGAAAACTTGCGTGTTGCTCTTGCCGGCTGCTTCTTCCACCTCTAACAACACTAGGCTTTTACTTATAAATCAACCCTGATTCCGTCTTGACTTGCACTATCCTATACGATATCTTGCTTCTAGGTAATGCAACAAACACGAAGGGATTACTATCCAGAAATTGAAAGATTCAACAGAGATTAAGGTTTCCTTTGAAATGGAGTATTTTTTTTTTCTGTTTACTGTATTTCATAGGTGTGGCTGCAATTATTTCAATCAGCTCCTGGTCAGCTCGTATTGCAATCAGCCCCTGAGGTTTCCCACTGTTTCCTTCGTTTGATGGTCAGCTCTTGCCGGGAAAATGTGGCTTCGAGAAGTCAATGCCTGCCAGCTAATTGTAAATTAGTTGTATTTCCAGAGAACGTCTGAGGCAATTTTGCAATAATAATGTAACTCTCAAAACGTGGTTAGTTCAAGAAGATTAGCATGCATCATCCCA
>BCLH01002379.1:0-43996 GCA_001602315.1 Zoysia pacifica | reverse complement strand
CTACAGTAGAATTGAATGTTTCTACTAAATTTTTTTATCTCTCACGCATGTTCCTGGTTTATTGATGACTTTAGTGCTACTTTTTTTTAAAAAAAAATCTCAAAAGGAACTAACATGTTTTTTCTAATATTATCAATTTAAAACTGGATGGAGTAGCTGGCATCGTGTTTTGATTGTGTAAATACCAAGCTTGCGTATTTAGAGAAGTGAAAAAGCACTCATTGTACCACCTGTATTATTCGATTAGCATGATAATAATATTGTTCATTATCTCTTAGGTTCTTTGATAAAGCTGCAATTATAACATCCTCAAATTGTGGATCTGTCGAACTGCTTAATACATGGAAAATATGTACTGTCACTCAAGTAGAGGAATTTAAGATTTTGATTAGGATGCTCCCCATTTGGGCTACAATTGTTGTATTTGCTACAGCTTTGACACAGATGTTTTCAACATTTATAGAACAAGGGATGGTAATGGACAAACACATTGGCCATGTTGAAATACCTCCAGCATCGTTCCAATCTATAGCAGTTATTTCTGTCCTTGCACTAGTTCCAATATATGAAAGAATCCTTGTTCCTATACTCAGAAAATTCACCGGCAGGGCGAGTGGCATTACCCCACTGCAAAGGATCGGGTCGGTTTATTTTCCATCACAATCTCAATGGTATCAGCAGCATTATGTTACAACCGAGGATAGTGCGCAAGTGCAGAACACCTCATGTTCAGGCTCGATGGCGGCAACAAGATGAAGCGCGCCTTCAACTAACTGGATCTTGGGCTGGGGCCGTCAACCTGTCAAGGCGCTACCTCCAGACTGTCAAGTCGTTGACTACTTAAGCAAGGAGGGGCGTGAGATTGAAACATGCTATTACAGATTGTTTTTGTTCCTATTTCCTTCTATCTACCCCTCCCAATCTCTCTCTCTGTAATCAGACCTATACTGTAAATCAAGAGGAGATTATACCCATACCTGTTGTGTTCGCTGTGTGTGTGTCGATCCATTTCGCCGCCACCGTTCTGCTCCGTCATGCGATCACCGATGGTGACATTGGTATCAGATTGCTAGGGTGTTGCGTGTTCTCTGCATCCTTTCAGTTCGATCGATCCTTTCTGAGAACAGTCAGGATCGCACCAGCGATTCCTGTTTCTCTGTTTTCTCGTTCGATCGACTGCGAGAAGAGAGCGCAACGGGGACCTACAAGCCCAGGCCGCAGGCGAGATTCCTGCAAGGTGTCATGGCGGATACCAAACGCAATTTGTTGGAGGCGCTCAACAAGCTGCAGAAGTCGGTGGACAATTTCGAGAGCAAGGTGGAAGACAATAAGCGTGAGTTTGGTCAACTCTGCTCGCAAGTTGATCTGGCTATGGGTGGCCTCACGCTGGTCCAACAAGAACAAGTTCAGGTCACCAAATTGCTACGGTCTGCACACCTGCTACCAAAGACCTCCTCTGATGCTGGCGTCGTGGGCACTCAGCCCGCTGCTACGCCGTCTGGTGCTCCTGCAGTATGTACCTCCATTCCCTCTCCCGCTTCTGTTGATGTCACTCCTCCGCCTGTGTGTGATGCTCCTCACACCAACACAGACGCCGATCGTGCTGGTCGTCATTAGTGGCTACCTAAAATGGATTTTTCAAAGTTCGATGGATCTGATGCTATTGTTTGGTTAAACAAGTGTGCTGCATTTTTTGCTCTCTACCAGATTCCTCCTGCATTTCGAGTGACGGCTGCCTCGATTCATTTGGAAGGCCGTACAGCACATTGGTTCCAATCCTACAAGTTTCAACCTCATTTTTATGTGTGGGATCAGTTTACTGCAGCAGTGCTCTCTGAATTTGAGGTGGATACTCACTACAGTAAGACTATGGAGTTATTGGGCTTGCGCCAAACTGGATCAGTTGCAGAGTATCGCATCCAGTTTGAGCAGCTGGTGTACAATATCCGCTTGTATGATCCTGCTATCAGTGAAACTATGATTGTATCTCAGTTTCTTATAGTACTGAGAGATGACATTCGTGCTATGGTCGAGTTGCAATTTCCAGAGTCGTTATAGCGCGCTGCTGTACTGGCTCAGGTGCAGGAGCAACTATTGATGCGCTCTAAGCGTTCAAGCTTCAGAAATTCTGTTCCTCGATCACAGTCGACACTCCCTCGACAAGACTCTCGCTCGTCATTCTCTCCTACTAATATGTGGAAGGCAAAGCAGCTTCGAGATTATAGACGGTTGCATAATCTGTGCTTCCGTTGCGGTGAGCAGTATTCTCTCACTCACAAGTGTGCTGATCCTTCCTCTGCTGCCCCTCTTAATGATGTTAATGCTATTGTGTGTACTAATGATTGGTGGTGGATTTCTGTCTGATGAGCTCTTAGAGGCGGTTGAGACATCATCAAAGTTGGTACCGGTGTCTGATGCTTATGTCTCATTGAATGCTATATGTGGCACTCAACTGAACAATGCCCTTTAGTTACAAGCACTGCTCCATAGTCAGACTATTGTTATTCTGGTGGATTCAGGCAGCTCTCACACTTTCGTGAATGATGCACTTCTGACCAGAATTGCCGTGAACACCTCACCCATACCACCACTGAATGTCCGTGTTGCTAATGCCCACTTAGTGCAATGTTCTCAGGTGGTTTTAGATTTGGAATGGTGGCTTTAGAGACATACATTTTGTGTCACTGCTAGAGTGCTTCCTTTGGTCGCCTTTGATCTAATCCTCGGCATGGACTGGCTTGAACAGTTCAGCCCAATGACTCGCGACTGGTTACAAAAGTGGCTCTCATTCGATTATCATGGCTCTCTCATTACTCAACAGGGTATTGTTCCCACTGTTACGAATGAGGTTTCTAGCATGTCTGGTGAAGAGTTGCTTAAGTTACACAAAGGGAATGAATTATGGGCTGCTGTACTACTTACTCCTGTTTCTTCTGACACTACCATGCAAGAACATTATATGATGTAGGGATACCTGCTGCTATCTCTTCATTGATCCAGGAGTTTGATCACTTGTTTCAGTCATCACCTGAATTACCACCTTCTAGGGTGTATGATCATGTCATTCCCTTATTACCAGACACTGTACCTATCAATTGCAGGCCCTACAGGTACACTCCAACTCAGAAAACATAGATTGAGAGGCAGGTCTCTGCTATGCTGAAATCTGGTATTATTATCCCTAGCCTTAGCCCTTTTGCTTCTCCTGTGCTATTGGTCAAAAAGAAAGATGGGTCCTAGAAATTTTGTGTTGATTACCGCAAGCTGAATGCTTCCACCGTAAAGAACAAATTTTCAATGCCCATAATTGATGAGTTTCTAGATGAAATTGCTGGTGCTGTTATGTTTTCTAAGTTAGACCTTAACTCTGGGTTTTATCAGATCAGAATGACACCAGAAGATGAATACAAGACTGCTTTTAAAACTCATCAAAGCTATTTTCAGTTCAGAGTGATGTCTTTTGGTCTCACAAACGCTCCTGCCATATTTCAGTGCCTAATGAACTCTATCTTCTCTACTTTATGAGGAAGTTTGTATTGGTGTTTATGGATGACATTCTCATATATAGTAACACTCTCAGTGAGCATGTGGAGCATCTTAAGTTGGTTTTTCAGGTGTTGAGCACTCACAAGCTGTTCCTCAAGTTCAGTAAGTGCGTTTTTGCCCAAAACAAGATTGAGTACCAGGGCCACATCATATCTGCTGATGGTGTGTCCACTGATCCTACCAAAACTGTGGCTATGGCAGAATAGCCAGCACCTTTAATTTTACTGAGTTAAAGGGATTTCTTGGCCTCACTGGTTATTATAGAAAATTTGTGAAATTCTATGGTATCATTGCTAAGCCCTTAACTTCTCTGTTGCAACATAAAACTTTTTACTGGACTGATGAGGCTCAGCAAGCTTTTGGCTCTCTGAAAGTAACTATGATGCACACTCCAGTGTTGTCCCTCCCTGATTTTACTTAACCTTTTGAAATTGAAACCGATGCTTGTGACAAAGGAGTGGGGGGCAGTTTTGTTTCAACGAGGTCATCCAATTGCTTATTTCAGCAAGGCACTGAATATTGCTAACCATAAACTCTCCACCTATGAGAAAGAGTTTTTGGCTCTGCTTATGGCAGTGGACAAATGGCGCCCTTATCTATTGCAGTATCACTTTGTAGTGAAAACTGATCACAAGAGTTTATCCCATCTGTAGGACCAGTCACTCTCTACTGAAATACAACGAAAGGCTATGAGTAAACTAGCTGGTTTACAGTTCAAAATCATGTACAAGAAAGGACCAGACAACAAAGTGGCTGTTGCTCTCTCTCGAGTTGGCCACCATTTTGCCTTGCAAGTTGCCTCAGCTGCTGTTCCTATCTAGATACAAGAAGTACTGAATTCCTATGCTGTTGACTCTCATGCACAGCAATTACTTACTGAGTTGGCTTTGGCCTCTCCTAATTCACAGGGATATACGTTGTCAGATGGGTTGATCAGGTATAAGAAGAGGATTTGGGTTGGTGCTAACACAGCCATTCAAACCAAGATCATCAGTGCTCTTCATGCCTCTCCTGTAGGAGGCCATTCTGGAGTTCAAGTTACCTACAATAGAATTAAGAAGCTTTTCAGTTGGGATGGGCTCAAGAAAGATGTTGACTCGTTTGTGCAGCAGTGTGCTATATGCCAACAAGCTAAACATGAACATTGTAAATATCCAGGTCTTCTGTGCCCCCTGCCTATTCCTGCTGCGGCTTGGCAAGATCTCTCCATGGACTTTATCGAAGGGTTGCCCAAGGTTCAGGGATATTCAATGATATTGGTAGTGGTGGATCGATTCACTAAATATACCCATTTTCTCCATGTGAAGCATCCTTATACTGCTGCTTCTATTGCCAAGTTGTTCTTGGATAATATTGTGAAGTTACATGGAGTGCCTAAGACTATTGTGTCAGATAGATACAAGGTTTTCACTAGCTCTTTCTGACAGGCTCTATTTGCTCTGTTACAGACTCAACTTCACATGTCCACAGCCTATCATCCTCAAACAGATGGTCAAACTGAACGAGTTAATCAGTGCATTGAGATGTTCTTGCGCTGTGCTGTGAGTAACACCCCTTCACAGTGGTTCTCTTGGTTGCCATTAGCTGAATTTTGGTATAATTCTTCTTATCACACTGCATTACAATGTTCACCTTTTAAGGCCCTCTATGGCACTGACGCTTCTGTGGGTACTATCCCTTAGTTATCAGATTCTGCCAGTAGTGAAGCTTCTTCAGTTCTTGCTGACAGACATGTGTTTACTGATTTTCTGAAAGAAAAACTTGCAGTAGCTCAGAACAGGATGAAGTGGTATGCTGATAAGAACCGCTCCCCACGCTCATACCAAGTTGGTGAACTGGTGCTTCTTAAGCTACAGCCATATGCACAGTCCTCTGTGGTTAACAGACCTTGTCCTAAACTTGCCATGAAGTTTTTTTGTCCTTTCAAGATTCTTGAGAAGGTGGGTGAGGCGGCCTACAAGTTGGATCTTCCTTCGGATAGCATGGTTCACCCGGTGTTCCATGAGCTTCACTCCTAATTACACTCCAGTGTTCTCTCCTCTGCCGGTTCCTCCAGTCTTGGATGCTCAAACTCTGTTGCCTGAAAGCATTCTTGACAGAAAACTCACTAAGAAAGGCAACACCGCTGTCACCCAGATTCTGGTAATGTGGACTTCGTTGCCGGAGACTATGGCTACTTGGGAAGACTACCATGTCCTGCATGCCAAGTTTCCTACTGTTCCAGCCTGGGGACAGACTGGTTCTTCAGGAGGGGGCATTGTTACAACAGGCGATAGTGCGCAAGTGCAGAACAACTCATGTTCAGACTCGATGGCGGCAACAAGATGAAGCGCGCCAGGGGCAAGGTTCAAATTCAACTAACTGGGTCTTGGGCTGGGGCCGCCAACCTGTCAATGCGCTGCCGCCAGACTGTCAAGTCGTTGGCTACTTAAGCAAGGAGGGGCGTGAAATTGGGACACGTTGTTACAGATTGTTTTTGTTCCTATCTCCTTCTACCTACCCCTCCCAATCTCTCTCTCTCTAATCAAACCTATACTGTGAATCGAGAGGAGATTATACCCATACCTGTTGTGTTCGCTGTGTGTCGATCCATTTCGCCGCCGCCGTTCTGCTCCATCGTACGATCGCCGGTGGTGACACATTGGTGGAGAATAATCATTTGCAGATCACACAAGACAAGGGCTTGGTGCACCAGAATGTTGCTGTTCCAATGAGCATTCTGTGGCAAGGACACCAGAACTTTCTGATCGGTGCCAGCGAGGTGTTCTCACTAATTGGGTTATCTGAATTTTTTTACTAGGAATCACCAGATGCCATGAGAAGTTTATGTGCTGCCTTCTACCTTGCTAGCATATCAGCTGGGGGTTACCTTAGCTCATTCATCGTTTCGCTTGTGCCTGTGTTCACCGCTGGAGGAGGCAGTCCAGGTTGGATACCTGATAATTTGAACGAAGGGCATTTGGATCGGTTCTTCTGGATGTTGGCTGGGTTGTGTTCCTTGAATCTGCTAGCCTTCGCATTCTGCTCAAGGCGGTACAGGTCCAATAAGGCATCCTGAGCTTTGTTGAAATAATCAAATAAGATGTAACTTTTCTCAAGGGTTTGGTTTACTTGTATTGGCTATGTAATGTAATGTAATGATTTTCAGATGGTCTGTGAGTTTCCTTTCCTTTTTCACAAGAACTCAATGTGAGACTATTGTCATTTTATTTGAACTCAAATGTAACACACTATTATTTTATTTGGATAAAGGGAAATTAACATTTGTTATTGTTGTCTTCACTGTACCATTGTAGTTGGAATATTTGAAAAAGGAAACTATAGTTAGTTTGTGATGCATGAACATTGTTATCATGTCTTCTTTTTCTTTCAAAATCCAATTACACTGAAATTGTGTTCATTTTCATTTGTAATTTGTTTTTGAACAAAAACACTGGAAAAGTATGCTAGGACTATGAATATACAATTGGCTGCAATATTAAGTCATGGAATTCCAGTTCATGTGCAAATTTCGTGGAACAAGGCATTTGCTCATCAGTTATTATGATTTCAAGATACAAATATATACTCCTGTTCTCAAATATTACACGAGATAAATTAGGCAAAAATCTCGCATCTACCTTTTTAACTTTAAGTCGCCTTAGTTGCATTCTAAGTGAAACCTATAACAGTATTTACAGGTCGAAGAAAAGCATTGGCAGTGGGACTTTCAACACTAAAAAACCATAAATTATTCTTCATATTTCCCGGTTGATTTGCTAATGATATTCAGAAAAGAAAACATATATAGAAACCAATATTTGATAGAAATAGATACAGGCTGCAAGGTTCACCATAAAATGGACCCTGTTGCTTTATGAATTCCTTGACTCTTCTTTCGTTCTGATTTGAGGAAAGGAACCTATAAAAGGGGCATAAAAAGTGAAAATTTAGTACTTCGCTTCTGGTTTCCCAAAATAGAACGCAACCAAGTTGAAAAAGAAAACTAAAATAATGATATCATTTACCTAGCAGCACCCTAAGAAACCAGAACTTGTAATATCTGACATGTTAAGCACCTTTCATCAAGTCATCAAGACCTGCTGGCTGTGGTTACATCAGCTGATGCCCATTGACCTTGGCCATGAATTTAGAGATAGTTGTTACCCATCTAAAAAACTCGAAGCCATTCATAAATTCTTGCTGCAAAGTCACCAATACTCCCTGCAAGAACAACTCCCGTTCTTGAAGTGATGGAACCTGTAGGAGTCCCTGACAATTATCTCTCTCTGCATAATCCGTGATATTAGCTTAATAGTGCTGTGGCAGTCCCCACAGATGCGCAGATTCTTGAAAACCTTAATAGGAGCACCCTCTGGAGTGGCAATTATCCCAAACGCAACAGCCAGCCGCTCACTGTGGTAACCAATGTCCTGCTCCTTCTGCTCGTCTTCTACATCATGCAGAACAAGTCCTGTGTCTGCCACAAACCCTTCTTCCCTCATTTTCACATACAGCTTTTTCAGCAGTGCATATATTTCCTCAGTTTGAGGATGCGACTTATCCCCAACCAGAAAGACGTGCACTCTTCTCCCAACTTCAATCCAACTAGAGGCTGGCATTTTAATTATGCCCTTTGATTCCATGGTCTTCCTCAGATTCTCAACTTCATCAAACAGACCAACTGACGCATATATATTGGCAAGAGTAACATATGTTGCTGGATTTTCAGGCTCTATTTCAAACAATGCTTCCGCAGCCCACCTTGCAAGACGAACATTCTTGTGAATCCGGCAGCCACCAAGCAGTGATGCCCATATAAACTTGTTGGGCTTCATGGACATGTTGTTGATCATCTCTTCCGCTCGCTCAAACTGGCCTGACCGGCTGAGCAGATCAATCACACAGGCATAATGATCGGCAGTGTGCTCAATGTTATACCCATTCTTAATCAAATGGAAGATCTCCAAACCTTTATCCACCAGACCAGCATGAGCACACGCAGATAGGACACCTACAAATGTGACATGATCAGGTCTGATTCCAGACGTCAAAAACATGTCAAAGTACTGCAATGCTTCCTCGGGTTGCCCATTCTGCGCAAAGCCAGAGATCACGGCCGTCCAGGAGACCAAATCTGGCTTTCGCATGCCCTCGAAGACACACATTGCGCTCAGCGTGTCCCCGTACTTGGAATACATGTGCAAAAGAGCACTATCTGCAAAACATGAGTCCCCTATCATTCTCTTCACCATTTGACCATGCACCTGCTTCCCGAGTTTCTCGGATGTGAATTCTGCACAAGCACGGAGAATCCCAGCGTAGGTGAACTCGTTTGGTCTGGCACCACTTCTCAGCATGTTCACAAACATCATGAATCCTTCGCCGCCGCGGCCAGCGTCGAAGTATCTCTCCACCATGGCCGTCCAGGAGACAACATCCCGGACGGGCATCCTGTCGAACACGCTCCTCGCGTCGTCTACAAACCCGCATTTGGCATACATGTCCGCGAGAGCGCTCCATACCACGGCGTCCGCGTCGATCCCCTTCCTAACCACGTGGCAGTGCAGCTCCCTCCCAGCGCGGGCGGACCGGGCGGCCGCGGCCGCGGCGAGCGCGCTGGATGCGGTGAACTGATTGTCCGCCCCAGCGCTCACTGGCTCCTGCAGCATCCGATGATACAGCGCGAGCGCGGCGCGAGGCTGGCCGTGGCGCGCGTGGGCGGAGACGATGGCGGACCACGAGAAGTGGTCCCTCTGTGGCATTCGATCAAACAGCGCGCGCGCGGCACCGAGGCTGCGCGGCGAACGGGACAGCGCGGCCACAAGGGTGTTGTAGGAGCAGACGTCGGGGTGGGGGATGGAGGAGAGGAGCGCGAGCGCGTCGGGGAGGGTGGCCGAGTGGGAAGAGAGCAGATGGAGGATGCGGTTGGAGAGGAGCGTGGAGGGCGGGAGCGAGGCGGCGGCCGCGGCGAGCGCGCGCGCGGCCGGGGCATGGGCAGCGTCGGCGCGGAGCAGCGGGAGAAGGCGGTCGACGGCGTCGTAGAGCTGGGACGCCGTCGCCACTGAAACCGAGAAGGTGGGGCGTTTCATGCGAAGAGAGGCGGTACACGACGGCATGCATGGCCGCCGCGGCGAGACCAGCGGGACGGGAGCGGGAAGCGTGGCAGACGCGGCGTTTGAATGCGGCATGCGTGGCCGATTCGGCACGATTTGATCGGAGATTTCATAAAAAATTTGTAGAGCAAGCTGATGTCAGCAGTTTGCTAGTAGTTTGATCGGTTAATTGGTGATGAAACCGTTTACCTGATGCTGAATGTGTCTCATATCTGAATCAGAGTTTATGATTTTGTTTAAAACACTAAAACCGGTTGTGATCAGTTTGATAAAAACTGTGAAAACTGATTGAAAATCGCTTCAAATTGAAAATTTAAAATTTGAACGAACTGCTCCGAGCCGTTTCACGGTTTCAGATTTTAAAATTTGAAACCCACCGTTTCACCATTTTAGCCGACCGATTTTATTGGTTTATCGATTGGTTTTATCAGTTTTCAGTATTTCGAATTTTTTTCAAATTTTTAAAAAATTTAAATTTTTAAAACAAAAATTGTTCTTACGGTGGTTTCACCGAAAACCGCAAAAATCGATCTGTTTTTAGCGATTTTATAAAACTTGATCCGCAGATAGCAAACCAGCTAATGTAAGATAAACAACCGTTTCTCTGGTATATATTCTTCTAAAATTTTGCAGCATAGGAGTACATCACACCGACACTTGCAGCAATCTGATGTGTGATACATGTATCATAAAGTTTGAACGTAATTTGTTCCTGAAAATTAAATCCAATATTTTCCACTGATTAAAACGGGGAAATGTCACCTTCATCCTGTACAACATTAGTGAGGCTTCCTGGCACTAATTGCTCGCAATGAGGCTTCATATTATCACTGAAGAACTTGTGCGGTCAGAAGAAAGGCGTTGACACACGTGCCTGCACTGATCAATATTAGATTTATATGGAAGGGTCTTCCAGTGCAGCTGTGGAAAAGCTATTGACTCGTGGTCTTCCAGTGCAGCTGCGAAAAAAAATAGATTGGAGTATAATAATGCAGTGTAGCAATATAGATGACTAGACCTGTTAGGTTTTTATAGCTCTGGATAAACCACTGCATTAATTTCTGTAATTAAAATTGACCACCTCATCTTGTGTAGAATTTCAGGCATAAAATCACATCGAGAAATGACACATCAAAGATTGTTTCCGGATTGGACAATCAGTTATTTTAATCCCTTTTGGAAAATGTTCTTTGACAGGCTGCAGAAGGAACGGCTTCGTCGGATTGAAAGACACAAGCAAGGCCTTACCCTTCTTTTGTCCCCACCTAGCGAGCTTGGGTGGCATGATCTTCCGTGATAATTTGTTACTACTTTTATTTCAAAATATAAGTATTTTTAGGTTTAGATAATATCAAAAAAATTTAATTTTTACTAATAATATTTAGAAAATTAGATAATTTTTAACATAAAAATATAATTTTTATGAAAGTTTATTTAATAATAAATTAAAAAATACAATTTTTATATGATAAAATATTATTAATTATATATTATTAATGATCAAAGTAATAAAATTTGACTTTGACTAAATTAAAAAAATACTTATATTTTAAAACAGAGGGGTGCTGAATAAGCTAGTGTTGTACATTGTAACTTTGTTTAGAAAGCTTGGTTGTAATATCCTATTACCAGCTGTGTATGTTTAGGTGCTTTCTCATTGGATGTTTTATTACCAACATTATTCAGTAATTTGAAATTGGAATCATACCATCATCTCTTATGGTTTCTGTGCAGGCTGAATCTGCCGTGTGCTCATTGTGAGTTCTGAAAATCATTAGTTCTGTTTTTGCGTGATCAAGAGCTACTGTTTTGTTTGCTAAATAGAGTACGCTTAAGAGCTGAATTTATAGTCACATTTGCTTGACAAATGAAAGTGGTTTTTGAGGAGCCTCTGAGTTTGCACCAATCTCCCACAACCTGAGATCCGTCATAACCCTGCACAATGTGCACATCATCCATCATCGTTCAGGTTACTATAGATTCAGGCTTAGCAAAGCGCACGTTTGGTAACGCGCAGCACAAGTAGACGGTTAAGCAGTCGTGGAAGTGGAGGCGGAGGAGGCTGGCGAGGACGCGCGGGTCGGCGGCGCGCGCCTCTCCTGGATGACGCGCCGCACCGTGTCGTAAAGGTTCGGGCACGACTGCACGAGACGTCGTAGCTAGCACGCCACGCTCAGCTGCTCCGCCCGCGCGCCGCCGAGCGCCGCGAGGCCGAGCAACGCGCACAGCGCCATCGCTAGCGTCGGCGTCCAAGGACGCGCCATCTTCTAACTCTCGAGAAACCTTCACGTTCCTTCCTGGCTCGTTCTCTGCTAGTGGGAAGGCCCTTTGTATGAGATTTTGCTTTTATATTTTTAGAAAAGTTGTTTGGTGGCTAATTAAAAAAATAAATTGATGAATTTTTTAAATATATTTTTACCTTTTCAGCACATTAAAAAAAAATTTAAAATGTGTTTTATCAAAAATTTGCTTTTTAGCTTTTTAAAAACAATTTTTTCAAAACTCTATTTATTTCAGCTTTTAACTTTTTTTTTTCAGCCGAAAAAACCAGCTGCAAAGCCCAAAACACAGGTCTAAGCAGCAGCGAGGATGGCCTAGGCGCTCAGCTGCTCGCTTGTTTTCGTTGCGACGATCTCTGTTTCATGGAGTTGGGCATGTCAATGCTGCTACTTATAGCTTCATTCAGAATAAGTATAATTTTTTCTTTTGAAACAAAGAAGCATAAATGGGCCAACAATTTTTTTTTCTGTTTTCCGAGCAGGATCAATACACGGGCCCAGAAATACAGAATGGGCCGCGAGATGTACATGGCCCAGTTCCAACATCCTGCTTCGCTGACCCGTCTCACTCTCTTCAGACCAAACCCTAAAACGCCAGCGCGTCCACGTATAAAACCCTTTTCGCCGCCG
This sequence comes from Zoysia pacifica, assembly GCA_001602315.1. Lineage (NCBI taxonomy): Eukaryota > Viridiplantae > Streptophyta > Magnoliopsida > Poales > Poaceae > Zoysia > Zoysia pacifica. The sequence goes on along the minus strand of BCLH01002379.1, from coordinate 31,446 downwards.
CCGCCGCGCCGCTCCTAGGAGGTGGAGAAGCCGCCGCAGCAAGCAGAGGTGGACGAAGAACACCTAAGGCGGCCAAGATGCAGATCTTCGTGAAGACGTTGACGGGGAAGACCATCACTCTCGAGGTCGAGAGCAGCGACACCATCGACAACGTCAAAGCCAAGATCCAGGACAAGGAAGGTAGTCCGCGCGCGCACTACGCTTTACCGTTTGGCCTCCTTCGTCTTCTGCATTTTTCGGTCTCATCATGTCTTGCTTTCGTGCACAGGAATCCCTCCGGACCAGCAGCGTCTGATCTTTGCCGGGAAGCAGCTGGAGGATGGCCGCACCCTGGCAGACTACAACATCCAAAAGGAGTCCACCCTCCACCTCGTGCTCAGGCTCCGCGGTGGCATCATCGAGCCATCACTGCAGGCGCTTGCTCGCAAGTACAACCAGGACAAGATGATCTGCCGCAAGTACGTTACCGCCCATGCGTTCTCTTCTTCACTCGTTCTAGATAATCTTATTAGATGTCATTTCTGATTATTATGGCGTGTAGATTACTCTTGCGAATTGCATATGATATGATCAAATGATAGTTACAATCTGTCTCATGGGCTTATGCTTTGTAAGAGAGAAGTTTGAACGATCAATTTAGGGAAACACTGCGTGTGCTGATTAAACCTCTGATTACTGTTTGAAACATGACCAGTTGGGAGTTGGGACTTTAAAAACCCAATGGAAATGTTAGCACATTGTGGTGTTTGTGTTGTATTGCTGGTTTCTTGAGATTTTATCCTGGTCTTTGTGTGAATTGATGTAAGTTGAATTGGCAGGAGTGATGTATCAATTAGGTGTGTGAAGTGACCTTATGAGCTGAAACTTTGAGGCATAATTTCTGTCTGACCTGCCAATTTACGTACATTATATATCCCACTGCCAGCAGGGATGCCTGTTTTCTTCCTTTTATTTGCCATTTTTTGCATGTTTGCAGCTTAGTAGTATACAGTATAACTTTACCTTAGGCTGTTTCACTTGTGAATAACATTTTTGTTTTTTGTTAGAAGAGATCAATAATAGCAAAATCTGTGAAGTAATATTTTCTGCTAAACTTGTGGAATTTTTTATTTAACTCTCGTTAGCCTGCCACAACTTTGCTTGAGTTAAAAAGGCTTTGTTGTTGCTGTTCTAATTTAATGTTCCCAGCTAAAGAACCTTGATGGTTTTCAATTCGTTGACCTTGTATTCAACATTTTTTGCAGATGCTATGCACGCCTGCACCCAAGGGCTGTCAACTGCCGCAAGAAGAAGTGTGGTCACAGCAACCAGGTGAGCACTGTTGCAACGTAGTATAATTGTATATAGGCTAACACCATTCTTGTTCTCGATTAAGTTCAATCAAAGTTATAAAGTGATTTTCCTATTTGAATCAGCCATTAACCTCTTCCAATTCTGATGAAACTGAGATCATTCAGTTTACAAGCCTATTGTTCTGCATATTAGCTCATGTAGTTACCTGTAGCGTATATAGTTGTAGTGTACTTGTACTTTGTCTGCTCATAACTGGTAGTCTTACGTTTGGATGACTCTTGGTTTTATGATCTTAATTTCAAATTTGTGGCGTAGTCTTTGCCTTGCAGGGAGTAATAAGAAACATGTTAATATTTTTTCAGATTTAATGAAATTTATTTGCCTTTTGCAGCTGAGGCCCAAGAAGAAGATCAAGAACTGAGGTATCGCTAGTCAGTTTCGTGGACTTAAATCCTCATTTGGATCGTATGTTGTGCTGTATTTTTGTTCGGATGGTGTACCATGTTTGTTGCACTGAATGCCTTTGGCCAACTGTGATGTTTCGCCTTGTTGAAGATAACAGTTCTGGTACTATATGTATTTCATTCACTCGTTCTATCTTGTCCGTACATGAACGTTTGCGATACATTTGAGATCTCGCGGTCCAAACTAGAGAGGGACCATGCTACGCGTTCCCCCCTCATTTTTCCCTCTGTTCGTTCGTCATTTCCTTGTTCAGATTTTCGTGTCCTAGTTTTGTTCCAATTCTAGTTTCGATTGGACATTTGTGGGCAAAAAATTCACATGTACTCCATACAATGTTAAGGGCAGTAGATAAATGGGTTAATTTTTTTGTATGGCAATGTTGCAGCAATCATTCTTCAGAAGTGTGTGAACTACGCAGTCTAAGCCATCTGTCAGTTAACGGATGGGCTGAAATGGACCGTCCTGAACTAGCGTGAGTATCAAAACACATAACAATGTCGATGAGTTGTGACATCCTTTTCTGAAGGTACGCGACGACGGGAGTGTTGACGCAGAATCGTGATGTGCCAACTTTGGGGTGATCCTTCTGGAGCAGAGCTACTGGCCGGCAGGAAGCCCGTGGACCACACCACGCCCCAATGGACAGCAAAGTCTTTTGTCACCTCAGTGAGTCGTATGACTCGAGCCTCTCTAGCTAGCTCGCGGTTGATCTTGTCGGACAGGCTAGAACCCATAGATTTTCTGATAACTGAACTGAATTTCTCGTGAGGGCATGTACACAGGCGACGCCGAGGTTGAGATGTGCGAGGCCAACTGGCCGAGGTCAAGCAATGCGTCGATACTCGATCCGGAGCTGGGGAATAACCATCCTCCAAAAGCACTCGCAAAAGGTAATTACTCCAGCTGACGGTCATCACGTCAGTGTCTGTTAGTAAAAAGGCAGGCAGTGGAGGCGGCGCTGTGCCGATTTCCGGCCCAACATGACTGACCATCGTGGTGGAAAGCTCTGTAAGGCACTTCCAATGGTGCATTAATACTCTTAATTAGCTTGTCACATTACTATTTTATTTATATAGCAAAGAAATTAATAAAAAAAAATAAAGAATGAAGAAACCATTTCTACATCAATAAACCACATCTTCACTAAAACCAAAACACTGAGAAACTACAAAATATGCATTGGAAGAACTCTCCTACTTTATACTAGTTTATACGACATAATTCTCTCATATAAAATAAATAAAAGATCATTAAATTTTAATCTATATAGAAACTACTATAAAAACTATGCATTAAAGAAGATTGAGTTAAAAACAATTTATTACTCTTAGAAACTATTTCCTCCAGTTTTAAATTATTGACACATTTGATAACTAACTTCAACCATTCGTCTTATTAAAAAAAATTATTCAAATAAGTAAAACCTTGTTATTATTTGATTTATTGTTAGTGAAATTTAAATTACGACTAATAATTTTGCACATTAAAATAAATTTTTTGAATTAAACGATTGGTCAAAGTTGATGTAAGAAAATTAACAGTGGTAATAATTTAAAACCAGAGAAAGTAGTTATAAAAACTAAGTGCCCTAACGCCTCTCCATAATTTTCCCTGTCCCCGTTGGTTGGTCCGAAATGATCCGTTCGCCTACAGGGCGCTGCTTGTTGCTGTTACCTCGACACCCCATTCGTACTACTACTAGCAGCAGCGAAAGCTACTGGTACTGTACTCCAGAACGAAGTCGCCATCCTACGATGATCAAAGATTCCACTGGCACGGAAAACGTTAACTGAAACACGGTGTACTGGCCGCTTCGCCATCTTGGATTGTCCTCCGTTGTTCCCTAGCCAAGCCACGACTGTAGCAGACGGGCTCGCTCCGACGACCCCGTAAACTATTCGCACCTCGAGTTACGATCAAAAAGAATGCATGCTCAGAAAAAAAAAAGACCAAAAAGAATGTCTAGAGGTTCAGCTTACGAACAGATGGTTTCAAAAGACGGAGCATGTATAGCTCTCCTTTCGGATATGACAGTCGAAAATGAATCTGTAACCACAGCGGGAATAAAAAGCCCGGTGCGTCCAGCAACAAGTAATTCTGGCCTACGGGTGATACAGTGACAGCATCATGTTGTCTGATACCGATTGGTTCTACTCCAAGCAGAAGCAGTTCTGATTCACCGAGACGATAAGCCCTAGCAGTGGGTGGCATCAGCAGTCCATGCACTCCAGTCCACAGGAACCCGACTCTCCAAAACCGATCCGATCAGCGTGCGCCGTCAGCGACAGAAAGTTACGCCGCTGTACATGTACAGTTACTCACAGACAAGGTGACACTGATGAAAACATCCCGGAATTGAAAAAGCGCAACTCGCAGCAGAAACACCACCCCGGAAATCACCCCGGAAACGGGCGAGGGGCGAGTTGTTGCGGATGGAGCGCGCTGCAGAATCCAGAGGCAGACCGCGCAGAAAACTGGGTGCCTTGCCACCGATACTGAAACGCAGGCACGCAGCAGCGGCCTGTACGGTTTAACACGTCCCTTTCGTGCATTTTCCTTTCAGCGTCGGAACAAAAAGATGGAGCGAAAGGGGCAAGAGGCGGAAGCGGAGGGCGATAGGCGCGCGTCGCCGTCGCGTGGATTCCTGGCGCCCGCGGCGTGCACTGTACCGCGACGGGGACACGCGCGATCGCGAGCCTGCCAACGACGACGCTGTCACCGGCCGGCTTTTGCGTGGGGATCGGCGCGAGGTAGGACGATCGCGCCCGACCGTTGATTTGTGGATGGCGCTGCAGCGCTCGTCTCCAACAGTGTTCGTCGTCCTGTTTTCTGCAGTTGGGAAAAGGAGTCTGCCGCGCCATTCCATGGTGGGCTCGCAAGCAAGAGGCGAGGCGAGCGGCATGGAGGCCGACACGACACGAGAGCCAAGCACCAGCACCAGCCAGCCATTTAGCAGGAAAAGCGGACGGCGGTGCTGCGCTCTGCGCCTGGGCGTTCGTTCTCGTGCCCCGTCCCGTCCGCTTCGTTGCCGTGGTACAACAACTTGGCTGCCCTGCTGCGACGAGCAGCTTTTTTGTACCAGCGATCAACGGTTATTGGCTCATACAGCCAAATCGATCCACCTAAACTTCTCAGCTTCAGGACCAGCACACTACGGATATTTTTTCTTTTTCGTTTTTTTTTTCTATCTATCATTCACCTTGTCGCGACGCAAGCAGCATGTGGTAGACGAGAGGATGGGGGACTCTGCCCTGTCGTGCCTTTTGCAGCACGGCGTGGTGGAAGGCATGTGAGGGTGCTGCCGAGCGACGAACGGCCTGGCTAGGTTGAGGCGAAGTACTCCTCTGCTCGGTAATTTCATTTCGGTAAAAAGGAAGAACTCACTGTCAGCTACAAGTAATTTATTTCTTCCTTATTATTAGCTATTAGGAATCGTCTAGTCTTCGAGGACTCTGGGTCCAAAGAAACAGTCGAGTGGCTAGGTATTGTTTAATTATTATTTGTAGGGTCATTCATGAAACTCCGTCTGAAGAAAATGTGCCTATAGTTACATTTAGAAAAATATATTCAACAGTGAACGAATTGAACTTTTTTAAGAACTTTTTTAAGGCATAACATCTTCTGTTTTTAAATTATCTCGGCTTTATTTTGTATTTGTACTAATAAATAACAATAATTTAAAAACGGAACAAGTAGATCCTCACTGCCAAACTCAAATTGGCCTTTGCTGATTCGGACGGAACAATGGATAATACCTCTTCGAAACAGCCACCAACCCGGCAAATTGTAGTATCTGCTTAATTTGCTGATCTCATTTTTTTTCTTAAAACCATGACTCTGTTCTTGGTAAACTGCTCTACCCTGGAGTCGTTCAACAGCAGCTGGTGAGTAATAACATTGTCTATTCAACGGTTTGCTAATTAGGTCAACTGTAACGACATGTTCTGTCAAATGCCATCTAGAAAAAATTATAACTAAAATGCCCATACTTTCTTGTCAACTAAGGCTATGTTTTCTTGCATTAGTTGCCAACATGTTCAATTAAGTTGTGATGAAACGTTATCAAGAAGATAAAAATGTCAGACAGAGACCCGGGAAACGGGTTTGAACCCTTCAATTCAGCCCGTAGCAGAAGCAGACGGCAAGAACGCGCGTTGCAGTTGCCGGCTTACCTTCTAGGTAATACCGCTCTGGTCATAAGCGGACGATTAAGCTGTGGACCAATTGCTCTGCTTATAGTTTGATTGGTCTCGGCTAAAACTTAGTATCATGCCAGAGAATCTCTGAGTCTGACAAAGTATAAACTATGTCCAGAAAATGGATTCTCTGACTATAGAATCCTATTTTTGGACAAAAAAAAAATGCATCGCAAAGTTTTGCACCACTCGTATTTTTCAGTGTGTGCATTTTGTCTTTTTCAAAAAGTGTGTGTCGATCTTGAAAACCATGTCAGAAAACAGTGCACATGTAGGTCACAAGCTTTGATGCCTAATGAAAGGGCACTTGTCGTGCCATTTGTGTCTATTTAAAATGCAGCAATATACTACCCTTTATGTTATTTTTTCTTTCTTTTGAATAGAGCCAAGTTCAGATCTCAGCTACAATCCATTTACATTCGTGCTCTCATACTCTGCTTGAATTTGGATCCGTATCTAACATTCTTCTCTGCTACGGACGTATTTCTGATCTATTCTTTAATCTGTCAATGTGTATATACAAAAATAATACATACTCTGTTTCTAAATTAATATTGTCATTGCTTCAAACATCTTCGATAATACACTATGTTTAAAATACAATAAAGTAAATTATAATAAAAAAATATAAAAATAATATTTTTAATCAAATAAATTATTAAAATTAATGTTACAAATTAACAACAGCATCCATTTAGAATTAGAGGAAGTATATATAAAGCAGAGTAAACGAAAGCGGACGAGATTGGAGACGCGCATTGTTTTTCAGACGCCGCGGTCTGAGCCGTGGATTCACGCGATCGCACGGGCGCGCCGTGCTAGTCAGCGTTGCACTTGCATCGCGGTTTATAAACAGGCCCCCGCCTTCACAGCCGCGGTGGCCGCAACGGGACGAAGCGCAGCACGCGCGAGGACGACGCGGGCAAAGGCTTTCCATTTCCACACTCTCCACCCTCCGCCGTGCGTTGATTGCGCGCGAGGCGCTACCGTGGGGGACGAGGCGACCGCGACCGCGACCGGACCGGATCGCGTGGGCGGAGCAGAGGAAGAAGGGGAGGAGGAGGAGGAGAGGAGCGATGGCGGCGAAAGGGCACGCGGGGAATGACGACGCTCGGGCGCCGCTCCTGGCCGGGCGGCAGCGCAACTCGGTGGGGTCGATGCGGGGGGAGTTCGTGTCGCGGCTGCCCAAGAAGGTGCTTGACGCCGTCGACCCCGAGCACCCGTCGCACGTCGACTTCTCCCGCTCCAAGGGGCTTCCTGAAGGTCAGCTCTGACTGAGACCCCGCCTCTGATCGCCGATTAACGATTTCTTTGGTGTCTGTCGTCGGACCTTTTTGTTCTGTTTGCTGCGAGAATGTTGCAAAAAAGGTGGCATTTTTGTTCGTGGGACGGCTTTTGATTACAAAGTCTTCGTGATGATGGTATGATTGTTGATGTGTTTCTGATCCCAGATTCCAGAACTGTCGGGGATAATTTGATTCTTTTGGGGATGGCTCACTCATTGGTCCATGATTCTTTTCACGCTTTTCATAGATTCTAGGATTACCCTCTCACTTTTAAGATGGAACAGTCCCAGCTTTTCGTATGTGTTTGCTGTCTTGGGATGGTCCTGGTTTCAAATGCTTCAGGATAACATTGGTTCTCGTGTTCTGGAGCAGACAGCTAAAGAATTTTAACGGATTAACACGTACTACTCCTTAGCATATGGCGTGGCACACTGTTTACCTGATGAAACTGAGCTGTGATTGCTAAATTTGCCTGCATCTTCTCCTCATTCCATTTTTTTATGGTCTGCGCTCGCCTGTCTCTCGTTGATCTTTGTATTGTCTTTGTCTGTGGATTGAATACAAAGTGCCATATGGCAAAGGGAGGGAGCAGCCTTGATTTTAAACGCCCATATCTATGTGACTGTCATGATGCTACGGATCTTCCTATGGCACCTATTTTCCAGAATATATTTGCAAGACCGTGGAGAATTTTGACTTTTCCTCATTGAAGTATGACCTGCCTGCTAGTATTAGAAAAAGGGTTCCAATTTGTATGCAAAACAATCAGTTTATGCGGTTTCATTGCTTCTACGTTTTGAAACTTTATATGTTTCTTCACTCTCTGTTTCAAACGAGTGAGTGAATGAAATTTTTATGTTGATTGAATTTACCAAAGTAACTGTCTTAGACCTTCTCTTGTCGTTTCTGGGAAATGGTAATTTTTTGTTTATGTAAATCATCATAATTTGATAGCCTTCTTTACTCTAATTAATTTTCTACTCCTGTTACATTTCAGTAAATTCTGAATCGAAATATTTCACTTGAAAAGACAGATTGTTTCTTCATATCTCATGCCATTTCCTTAAAAATGGTTTGGCGAATCCACAATTTATTGATGATAGTCAGAGCGTCATTTTTTTTTTCTACTTTAACACACAGTTCTCTATGATCCACATGTAGGATAAGAGCTAATAATCTCTCACTATATGGTATGTGTGTTCCACTTATCATTATAAGCTTACACTGTTACAATTTGGGATTATGTAGGAGAGAGGGAGTACTATGAGAAACAATTTGCCACATTGAGGTCGTTCGAGGAAGTTGATTCGCTAGAAGAGTCCAATGTAATCAATGAGGAAGATGATCTCCAGGAGCAAAATCAAAGTGAATTTGCCATGAAAATTTCAAACTACGCAAACATCATTCTCTTGGCCTTAAAGGTTCAGATTTCCTTTCATTTGCAAGCCCTACGGTTGAATTCGCTAGGCTGATTACACTTCTTTGGTTTCTTCAGATATACGCTACAATCAAAAGTGGATCAATTGCTATAGCTGCTTCAACACTGGATTCATTGCTTGACCTCATGGCTGGTGGTATCCTTTGGTTCACACATCTATCAATGAAGAGCATCAATGTCTACAAGTATCCTATTGGAAAACTTAGGGTACAACCAGTCGGCATTATCATCTTTGCTGCTGTTATGGCCACATTAGGTATGCTTTGCATTTCTTGAAACAGGATTATTTATAAAACTGAACCACAAACATCCCTTTTTTGATTCCTTATTCTGTTCAAACTCAACGCGCATGTGTGATCAAAGAATGTACCCTACTTATGTCTCTTACTTTCTGTTGCATCTCCAGGTTTCCAAGTATTTATTCAAGCTGTTGAAAAACTGATAGTGAATGAGACTCCAGACAAACTGAACCCAGTACAACTCTTGTGGCTATATTCAATCATGATCTTTGCAACAGTGGTGAAACTAGCGCTATGGCTCTATTGCCGAACATCTGGTAACAAGATTGTCCGTGCTTATGCTAAGGTTTATATCTTATTCTATTTCTCAACTTTGTACCAATATATACTTCTGAGCCAACAATTTAACATAGTTATGCAGGGGTTGTGATGGATTTTCATTTTGACAGGACCATTACTTTGATGTTGTTACAAACGTTGTGGGTTTGGCTGCTGCTGTCCTTGGTGATAAATTCTACTGGTGGATCGACCCAGTCGGTGCAATTGTCCTTGCAATCTACACAATTTCAAATTGGTCTGGAACAGTGTGGGAAAATGCAGGTCTGTGTACTTGTTCAACTAACCCTTGGCCCATGCAGCAGTAACTGCACTCACAAAAAGAATGCAATCTTACTCATAATATGTTGCGACAAGAAAGCAGTTTTATATATGTATATTCAGAACACACTATTTTAGAAATGAACGACTTTTAATAATAAAGTATTTGGAGACCTTTCATCATTGCAAATGAAAGTAACTCGAACCAATGCTTGCTCTAAAATAGTATGTGAATCAGCTCTAAAATGAAAGTAACACCCTTCCAACATGTTATTAACTGTTCGGTTCTCTACAGTTTCACTCGTAGGTGAATCGGCTCCTCCAGAAATGCTTCAGAAGTTGACATATCTGGCCATCCGACATCACCCTCAAATTAAACGTGTTGATACAGTTCGGGCATACACCTTTGGGGTGCTTTATTTTGTTGAGGTTAGTATCTCATCGTTTTTTTCTTGATCCAACCTCATTTTCTTTTCTTGACCCTTGATTTTGTCTTACTCTCTCGTCTTACCAGACAAATAAACTAGGAGCTTAACATTATCTTTACATATCTATTCACATCCCTTGGTGATGGAACTGTACCAACTACCATGTTCTTGCTAACTACTACGTGTTTCGCCCTACCTAAAGATAATGTTGCTGTTGTAGTAGTAGATTTCAGTTGTCTCCTTCTGAGTTCTTTATATACAGTAGTTTATCTTCTTCCTGACCTGCAGTGATAGTTTATAAAGGTAAAATAAAATAGGAGCATGATGCTTTTCCTAACAACTACATATAGGGAGTGGTAGTTTTACAGATGAATGCTATTTTTTTTTAAAAAAAAATCAATGAGTGGTATATGAATTCAGCACTTCAGTGATAATATTCAAACGCTACCTCATAACATGTTCCTTATAACTGCAAACATCATCTCATATGGTCCATGGACTGTTCGCAGGTTGACATAGAGCTCCCTGAGGACTTGCCACTAAAGGAGGCACACGCCATTGGCGAATCACTTCAAATAAAGATCGAGGAACTCCCTGAGGTCGAGCGGGCATTTGTTCATCTGGACTTCGAGTGCGATCACAAGCCGGAGCACTCGATTCTCAGCAAGCTGCCCAGCAGCCAGCCTTGATCCGAATAGCTCTCTCAACTTTCAGCTACTGGCTTGTCGCGCAGGATATGCTACAGTGCTTGACGGCAGTAGCCTGTGAGACGAAGCTACGAGATTAATTAATATGGTTTCCTGGTCATGGAATTTAATCAGGCACATCTAAGTCGGCCCTTGTGATATGTGTATTGAGCAGATGTGGAACCCTCTGTTCAGTATTAACTGCCTGTTTACGTGTCTTGACTCTTGAGCGAAGTTAGAAATTTTGCTACTGAAACCTTGGATTGCTTGTATGCTACTAGAAGTGAAATGATGTTTAGGACAACAGTGTGGTGAAACACTGAGAGCAGGTCTATAGCATGTATGGCTATAATCAAATTTTGTTCCGGTCTCGAACTCAGGTTTCTACTGAAAACTTAAAATTCTGTCATTTTATCAGTTGTGACACGATATGGTCGTTTTTATTGGGCCACAACCCTAGTTCCAAACGCAGCATGTGGCCCAGTTACACGTATGTTTTCAGTCCAGAAATCAGGCCTGTTGTTCTTTGCAAAAACAATCAGGCCCAGTAAAATCATAATAGCTCTGTGTTTATGCATATACTGTACAAGCATTAGCTGAATTTTCGGCGGCCAAATAGCGACACACAAACAAGACAGGAAGACACTACACGTTCGCTTTGTATAAGCCACGTAGTACATGCTTGCCAGGCGCGCGCGAGAGAGAGAGAGAGAGAGAGAGAGAGAGAGAGAGAGAGAGAGAGAGAGAGAGAGAGAGAGGGATCATTCAGATCTGATACCGTCGTTTGTTGTGCTGTCACGCCAACGAAACGACACCATCGTCCGTCTTCCCTCATGATGGCGGCGTGATACTGCCACGACTCATACTGCGTTTCTTACTTCGGATGACTTGTCTCCCTGACTTTGCAAAAAATGTACCTGCAGCCCGCAGGACAGAAGCTGCAGGGAAGGACCCAGATGGCCACAGGAGCTGGGATCCCAAACTGAATGTAATGCTCCGTCTATTACGGTTTTTTTAGTTGGCTTCAACTCAAGACATATAAGAAATCTTTTATACTGTAGCCATAAGTTGAAGTTGGAAAACAAACTTAAGCTATAGATTTGCTCTGCTTTACCCACTTTTTTGTTCCTCCTCTTTGGTTACGAGGTCTGTATGGTGAAATTTCGGGCTGACAAGTTGATGCCAATAGTTGGGCACCTGCCAATTACTAGTTTGACCAATAAAATGTCTGTGAAAAATTTGTTAAATTTCGATATAAAAAAGGGTCATTTGCATAACTAATTTTGTTTGAGAAGCTAATTGTATGTTTGATCTTGTTTTGTAGGGTTTGTACGTTTGATTTGATCTTGATTTTTTAAAATAAATAATAAAATTGACTCTACTCTGTTATTTTCACTTGACGGTGTTAAGTTTTATTTAAAAAAGACATCTTTGCCCCTTTCACTATTGATCCTATTTTTCATTTATTTTACACAATTGATTTGTTTTGTAGAAAAAATCTAATAGCATATTGAAAAATTCAACAATAATTAAATGTATTTTTAATGTAATTTAAGTAAAAAATTTGAATGTTTTGAAAACAATTCGAATATACTTTATCTTTTAAAATTTCAACAGCGAAGAGTAGTTCTGTCCTTTTCCCATGATCTTCATTATCTAATGATTTCCTATTTTTTAAATTATTAAAAAATCTTGCTACTAACAGTGTTAGAAATCAGGGTCAAACGACAGCTTCACTTTGAAAAATTAAAATCAAATATAAAAATCGTAAAAACTAGAACCAAACATACAATTAACTTGTTAACTTAGGTCACTGATGCAATAGTGAACTGCAGGACATTTGATTGTTCGCGTCGTAAGTTTGACAGTGAACCAAACAATGGCCAAAATGATTGTGACTCTTATGAATTTTTGGCATGGCAAAGTTCCGACGCAATTCAAACATCATCATACCTTAGAAATGAACGAGATGTCTACGTATTCTCAGACTTATATGTAGGTGAAATGTCTTGAGCTTGTCTTGAAGAGAAGGATTCAAACTCGAAAAAAAAATCATGCAGATAATATACTTTGTATTTTTTGAAAACAATTGGTTGATTGAAAACAGCTAAAACTACATAACAAAACAACTAGTCAATTAATGCCAGCTAAAAAAACCACATAACAACTAAAAAACGTGGTCAATGCATATTGGGTCCATGTTGTTAGGTGCTGCACAAGTTGCTTATAGGCACCATCATCACTTTACTTCTAAATCGCTCAACGAAGATCTTGCGCCGCGAAGATCTTCTGAACAATTTTTTTTCCTCGAGTTATTCCCTTGCCCTTCTATTCTTCCTTCATTTCTCTCTTATAAACCAATTTTATTTAGCTGAAAATTGTCAAAAATATCCTTTACTGCCCTTTACAAAAATTTCAACATTCCTTCAAGAGACGAAATTGCTGTATTTTCAAAGCCAAACTGTTACGCTATTTGTGGCTGAACTTGTAATTCACAGCAGAAATTTGTAATTTTTTGAAAGCATTTGTAACTTGTAAATATTCCAGCAAAATACCGCAGCTCACGTGCCGTGTGGTACCACAACGGAGAAAAGGCTCATCTAGGAGTAGTAAAGATGTAAGCAGCACTTTATTCTGTTCAAAAGCCATCATAAGTTTTCCCGGTAAAGTTCGGCTGTCAGGCGCTGGCAGGCTCCCTTCAAAATCCCAAAAAAACGAAGATGTAAATTTTACAAGGCCCCGAACGAAAACGTACACGTGACGTGTTTCTTTGACCGTAACTGAACTGCCGCGCAATGCAATGCGCCTGCCTCAGTTCAACATTTACCTCAAAACCCCTCTTCAAATAACCAAATCCCGAAACCTGAGGAACCGACCAGCTAGCGGGGGTCGCCGCCGCGGCATCCCTAACCGCGACGGTTAAAAACGCGTACGGCATCGCGCGTTCCCTTCCCGATTTTCCATCCTTGCCCCCCCCCTCCCCCCTCCCCTTTCTCGCCGCCTCCCCGTTCCGCATCTCGCTGCGCCCCCGCCGCGTCCCGCAGGCCGCAGCTCGGGGCACACCGCCGCGCCGGCCACCGCATCGTCCCGGGGTTGTGAGCGGAGCCGTCATCTTCGGCGGCGCTGGATTTGGGTGCGCGACGAAGCGCGCGTGAGGACGCGGGTGAGCTGAAGACGGCGGAGAGGGGATAGGAAGACGAGATGCCGGGGGTGGCTTCGGCATCGGGATCGGGGATCTGGTCGAGGCGGCGGGACGAGATCACGTTTGATCGCCTCCAGAAGGTACTGCCCGCGTCCGAGTTCCGTAGGTCTTAGGATGTGCGCGATCTGGTCGTGTCGATTGGGGATGGATGGTTTCCCCGCGGATTCGAGACGGCGTTGGTTGCCTCCGTTTGGATTAGCCCGCCCCTGCGCAAGGGAGATTGTTTGACCTCTTGACCTCAGAATTGTTTTTAGAGCATAGCTGCATTAGGGTTGATTTTCACCTTTTTTTTTCCTTGTTGAATACATTGGGGATGTGCTTGCTGCCTCTGATAATCATACATGCTAACTTGTCCATTCGTAGAAGCGCGTTGCCTCGTTCGTATCTTCTTTCCATCAGTGCTGTAGTGCATTGAGAATTTGTTATAAGAAATGGTAACTGGTTAGTGACTCTACGGCTGCACATTTGGTTAGGTACCTGAACATGGGGCAAAATATAGTTGGGATTTTTCTTCTTGGAAGTTTGATGGATGCATTTTAGGAGTATTGGTTTGGTGGTTGTGTAGGTTTCGAACATTTGAGGCACTTAGTCTGATTTTGTGATATTCATTTTGAAAACATAAATGCATTGAGTTGGCGTGCTGGTTCAAATTCTGGCTTGATGTTTAACTAAGTAACCATGTTAAATACGCCAGATAGGTTAAAATGCAGATCCAATTTTCTAAACAAACATTTGCCATATATACGCCAGATAGGTTAAATGCAGATCCACTTTTCTAAACAAACATTTGCCAAATAAGCTAGAAAACCACACTGTATTGTTGAAGTATAATTCAAAATTCTCTTGTGAGCTTTGGTGTGTCTCAGTTTATATTGGCTAATGATTTATTGGACTTCAATGAAAAAGTCATTACACCTCACATCTTTGCATGTCCGTTTGATTTGGATTGTTGAGCCATTTATTACTATCATTTTGTAAATGATATGTTATTCCATGACTCCTCGGCATTAGAAAGTGAACTGAAAATCCAGAATCCCTAGTTTAGTAGTGATACACTTTTATATCAGTATTGAAGTTATTATGTTCTCATGATAGCTTTAATGAGAAAGAAGGAACTAATCATTTCATGACGGTTGATTGAATTTGTTCAGTTCTGGAATGACTTGACTCCTCAAGCACGGCAGGAGCTCCTCAAATTGGATAAGCAAACTTTCATCGAGCAAGTGCGAAAAAATTTCTACTGTTCAAGGTGTAATGGGTTGCTTCTGGAATGTTTCACACAAATATTCATGTATGGGAAGTCACTGCAGCAAGAAGCTCCAGATGATGATTGTCTGAGCACAACTGCTGAACAAGTTGTGGCCCAAGAGCCATCAAGTTATCCCTGGGGTGGTCTTTCGATAACTAAGGATGGCGCTCTAACACTTCTTGACTGCTTTGTGAAAGCAAAGTCACTACATGTGCTTCAGAATGTAAGTATCGCTTTTGCTGGAATTTAGTGTTTTTTTTTTGTTTAGGTTCTGTATTGCTGGCTATAAAACTAACCCTCATTTATCTGTATTTGTTTATTGATCAGAGTTCTCTAAATCACATTAATGCGTTATTGTATTTGAATTGCATCAGGTATTTGACAATGCACGAGCAAGAGAAAGGGAACGTGAAATGTTGTATCCTGATGCTTGTGGTGCATGTGGCAGAGGATGGATTAGCCAAGGGATGACTAGTTATAGCAGAGGACATGGAACAAGAGAAGTGTGTGCTCTGCACACTGCTCACCTTTCATGTGATACTCTGGTGGATTTCTGGTCAGCGCTAGGTGAAGAAACTAGATCATCACTTCTGCGGATGAAGGAGGAGGATTTCATTGAAAAACTTATGTACAGGTGATAATAAAAATGATGTAGTCATTGTAGTCAGAGCTAGATGACATAAATTAATTCTTACTTTAAATAAGCATTCAAGTTACAGACAAAATATATCCAATTTAACTAGCAAGTTGATAACATGCTGAAAGCCTGCATCCACCAAACCAAAGACGTCCAGATAAGAAACTCTACAATTATTTATAGGTGCTAGCTTCTTGCCCTGCTTTTATTAAAGCACAACAAAAAACTGTTACTGGGGATGCCAGTTCACATTTGAAAGGTTCACAACAACCTGATTTGTTGCCCCATAATGCTGCTGATACTAACTCTAGGAACTAGACTTTATCTGTAGAGTCTATGTTTCTTGGAAGAATGATGGCTGTGAGTTTCTATAGAGTTGCCACCAAAGCATGAAATAATATTTGTTATTACAATGAAAATATACAGTTCAATAACACTGATGCTTTTATGTTTTACCTATTGCTTCTTCCTATTTCTATTGTCCATCTGAGTTGATAATTTTCTACTACACTACTATATTTTGGTACTTCCCCAGCAAGTACCTGTAGATTTGAGTTACAGTTTTGAAAAGAAAACATCTGAACAGGTTTGACAACAAGAGATTTTGTCGAGATTGCCGAAGGAATGTTATTCGAGAATTCAAGGAGCTGAAGGAACTGAAGCGCATGCGGTGGGAACCTCGCTGCACCAGTTGGTTTTGCGTTGCAGATACTGCTTTTCAGTGTGAGGTCAGTGTGCCTCCTTAAAGACCACTTCACCAACAAAATTTCCATTTGACTGCTTGGCATCTTTCTGCTGCCTAAGCTAATAGCCTGCTCAAATTTTTAGGTGTTTGAGGATTCTGTCATAGTTGATTGGAGCCAATATTTATCTGAGGACGATGTATCTTATGATCACTTTGATTGGGCTATCGGAACTGATGAAGGAGAATCCGATGTTTTTGGATTTGAAGATGTTGGGATTAATGCCCAAGTGCACAGAAGTGGGATTAATCTTGATGAGTTTGAGGACTACTTTATAACATTGAGAGCTTGGAGGCTTGATGGCGAATGCAATGTGTTGTGTGTGAAAGCACATGCCTTGAAGGGTCAATCATGCGTCCACCACAGGCTCCTGGTAGGTGATGGCTTCGTGACAATTACACAGGGTGAAAGTATTAGAAGTTTCTTTGAGCATGCTGAGGAGGCGGAGGAAGAGGATGTACGTCACTTGCCATTATGGTGGCACATATCTTTAACTGAGATACACATAATTTGGACATTCCTTCTTGGCATGTTATTCTGATTGTTGAAAAAATGGGCAGGAAGATGATGCCATGGACAGGGATGGAAATGATCTTGACGGCGCCTTCCATCCACAGAAGCATGCCAAGAGCCCAGAGCTAGCAAGAGAATTTCTTTTGGATGCTGCTGCTATAATCTTCAAAGAACAGGTACTAGCAAAACATATCAAAGTTTTATTGAAAGCAATAATCGCTGTAATTATTTTGATTCACAAAGAAAGGAAGATCTTTTTTTTCATAAGCTGCCCTAGCTTTATACCCAAATCACATTTTCCAGTTCATCAAGATGTATCATCTTCAGATCTATGATTCTTTTGTGAGCACTTCTCCTGTCTTATGCCATCTGCATCAGATAACTTTTTACTTGTTTCTCGGCCAAATAGCATACTGTTTCTGGCATAATTCCTCCTTTACGGTTTCATCAATGAAAAGTTACATCTATAATCTTTACTCCCTCCCAGAATTACTTTTAAGTTTGGGTTCCATGCCATCTAGCTTTGACTAATAATTTCTATAGATTCGATAACTTTTAAAATATGAGACTTGTTCTTTTTAATTTGTTATAAGAAATATTTTTAGAATATATATAGATATATTATAATTGATTAAATTTATAGAAATCCTTAGTCAAAGACAGGTTTGACTAGACCTAGATGTAAATTTATTGTGGGACAGAGTTAGTACCTTGTATTGTTTCTTTGTATCATTGTAGAACTGGCAAACTAGCTGTAGTTTTGTGAGTCTGAGCCCATTAGGTTATAGCCATTCTCAGTTTTCTTCTAATTTTATTAATGATCACAATAAATAACAGCAACTAGTCAGGATCTGGTTCTTGTCCTTCAAATTACGAGCATACACATCCAAGAATTTAAAATATAGTAAACATGGGGCTTTCTTTGCAGGTTGAGAAGGCCTTCAGAGAAGGCACGGCACGGCAAAATGCGCACAGTGTTTTTGTGTCTCTGTCACTTAAACTTTTGGAAGAGCGAGTTCATGTAGCATGCAAAGAAATTATTACATTGGAAAAACAGGTAATTATATACTTCTCTTGGAAAATTTTTGACTATTCGTATTTTGTACCTCAGTTTTGTGAGTACTTTTCTCGCAGAACAAGCTTCTTGAGGAGGAGGAGAAGGAAAAGCGTGAAGAACAAGAGCGCAGGATCAAGAGAAGAACAAAAGAAAGAGAAAAGAAACTCCGGAGGAAACAAAAGCTGAAAGAAAAAGGAAATGACAAGGGCAAAATATTAGTTCAACTTAAATCACCAGACAAAATTTCATCCTCAGCTCTAAGCAACACGTCAGTATCTACTAATGATGAATCACCTAGTACTCTCGACTCAAGAGATTCAGCCAGTGAGGAGGAAGATGACACCAGCATATGTGTTGATCCCTCTTCATGTTGGGAACTTAATGGAGAAAATAATGCAGATCACTGCAATGTGGTGACAGAATATTCCCGAACGGATAGCACTGATTGTTGGACATCAGAGCAATCAAGATCTTCTAGACGAAGTCCAAGTTTGAAAAAGGACTTTTCTCAAGTCCAGTCCTTTTGTTATGATGAGACTCAAAATGAACTTGGAAGGAATGGTGATTTTCAATGGCAGTCAAAAGAAAGGACAAGGAATAGTGGTAGAAATTGCAATTTGGTATCCACCACAAATAACAGAACAAGAGATAGGCATATGTACAATTCTTGCAGCCGCCATGAACAGGCAGACTACAGAGATATGATCAGCAGTTTCTTGTCAACTGATAGATCTGGTAGGGAGATGAAGATGGCAAGGAAAGCAGGATTTGAGAAGTCTGGAGTACAGTACCGTAGACATTACCCGTTAAATAACTTTATTGTTCCAAAAGAAAGCCACATTTGCAGTACCCAGAAAAATGCAATTTCAAAGCAAGTATGGGAGCCATTGGATGTTCGGAAGAAAAATAATTTTGACAAAGATAATGCCTCTAATACAATCGACAATGCCAGTCCATTGAAACCTATGGACTGTGATGCTGGAGGATGTCAAAATATCAGTGCAGGAAGTGAAGCAGTGTCTCTTTCTCCTGAAAGTTTTAGCAACCTTGCTAAATCAGAAACAGATCAGCCATTTGAAAATGGCACGGTGGTTGAAGCTTCTTCATGTGGTGGAACACCTACGACGAATAAAAAAGACTGTGAGTTGACGAATGAAGTTTCTAGGCATGATGAAGATCTGATGAAAGACTCTGTTAGTCCTGATAGCTCATCTTCATGTATCGGTGATGGAGACGGGGAAAGCAGCTCGAGCATTCTGACATCTTCAGGCAGTCAAAATCCAGATTCATCTTCATCTGATTCGGAAGAATCTTCCAGCCGAGTTAACAGCATCCTAAATGCTCCATCATTAGGGACTGCTTCACGGTCTTTACTTGAGACATGTGCAGGAAAAGGTTTCAGAGAATACCAACCAAAAGCTACTCGCCCATTTCATGAAGGCAAACTTCAATTCAATATATCCCAATTCCAGGATCCGCTGCTTCATCACCAAAGCATAAGTTCGTCAGCAACAATTGGTATTCAGAACCATTCTTGGGTAGCTCCAACGGATGTAAACCTTCAGTATGCCCGGCCTTCCCACTTCCCTAGTTCATTTGTGGTTGGACTACCTGGGAACCAATTCATTGAATATCCAGCGCAGTTCAGCAATGTAAATCCTTACCTGACTTCTGCATTTAGGCATACACCTCCGGCAATTGTTCCCAAAACTGAAGCAAGCTTTAATGCGATGCCTCAGTCACCACATCCTTTTCAAAATGGAGGCTGGCATGTTGCCGGTCATCCTCATAGGGACATAAATTTAGAAGGACATCATTCTAAGCCAAAATCTACAAGCCTGAAGGGTTTCTCAGAAGATACAAACAAATTACAGAATTCTGATGCGTCCTTTTCGTTGTTTCAATATAACCTGCCAATAGCTTCGCCTGTCGGACCATCATCTACAGATGGTAAGCGTGGAGAATTTGCAGGAAAGACATCATTGGCTCAGGTTCAAGCTCAGGTTTGCTCCAGGGAACAGACAGATATGAAGGAGTATAACTTGTTCTCCAAGGATAGTGGTATCTTTTCGTTCTTGCAAATAAAATAGCTGTGACAGAGCTTCTCTCCTTTTCCGCTGCTCGTGTCCATGGTTATTGCTATACTTCATGCGTGATTTGTATTCTGTGAACGAAATAAAGGTGTTGAAGCTTTTTTTGTCCTGTTTATATTGGTCTATTGTTTGTTCTTGTTTTCCGTTATCTTGTTCCTATTGTGAGCAAATGTCAAGAAAAAAAAAGGTAGCCAATTGGGCAATTACTCATGATGATGCCTATTGATTTTCCAGCATGGATTAGCTCTGTTGCATTTATTTTTTTGCTATTATTTGGTTCGTGATTTTTTGCTCCATGAAACTGATTGTTAGCCATATTGAGACCGTCTACATATAGATCGTGAGACTTTATAGATATACTCCGTGATTTTTTTAGCTTGGGGTAACTCAGCCCATTAAGGCCCAACAAAAACCGTTTTTACGTTCAACCACCACTTTTTTTTTCTTTTCCCTAAAGCACTTTAATCTAACAAACCTGTTAGTTTACTAATTTTTAAATTTATGTCTTTTTGATGGCTCTGTTCGTTTCCCTTGGCTGTTGTTGCAGCGGGTGGATTTCTACAGTGATTTTCTCTCCGTTGCTTGCAGCCACAGCTGCTGCGTGCAGCTATCAAACTAGGAACCGAACGGCCCGATGTCTCGACATATTGAAAAACTGGGTTTGATCTTTTAATATAGTTCAACAATTTTAAACACCAATCCAATATTTCTTCGATGGAAATTATAGAAAAGATATGTTTCAACATTATGGGCGATTAGGTTCAACATCTTACAATAATTAGCTCGGCATTTCTAGTTTACAATTTACTATTTTCATAAAATGTCTACTGGCACAGTGCAGACATGATATATTTTAAATCTTGTTTTTTGAAATTTAGTTAAAAATATATATGTGAGATCTCTTTTTGTTAAGTTCATTCAATTTGATTGGTGCTTTATATATACTTCAAATATATTGAAGAGAATGCGATAAGTTCAAGAAAAGATGGGTAAAGAGTGATATATAGGGACCTCTAGTAGAGCTTTGAAAGTGATTCTCGGTTAGAAGTGATTTGATGATGATGACTGATGCAGCTAAAAGTGATTCTAATTTTTTTACATCTCAACCCCTTAGAGAATTACTTCTCTTAAAAACATTGTTTAGCACAGCTTCTCTTATTCTAAGTGAGAATCAACTCCATAAAACTCTACAAAATGGGGCTATATATATACCACACGCAAGCCATCTATTACAGTCTACTTTACAATTGCAGACAGGCTCATCCATTGAACCTCAAAACAGCAAGGTATAAGCTATTTTTGTCAACAAACTCTGCAATTTCATACTTGTTACAAGTGACCCTATTGGGCAAATTAGATGTCACAACATTAGAATACTCTCTCCGTTGCTGCTATAAGTTTTGTCCGATCTAAGAAGCCCTTGCACCGATGCGAGAAAAAAAGAATGAATCAAGCTCTCCATGGAGAAACAAGAATACAATGCACCAACAGAAAAACCTCAACAGAAAAACCTCAAGTTTCAAAATTGAAGCCTCATTTGGAATGTGAAACTTTTTTTTTCAAATCATTTGTTTTTTCGTGTAAAATTGAACTAATTCAAATGAATCTTTTAAATGATTCATATGAAATTCCTGCGCTGCAAACAGGGACTAACTTAGATCATTATACAAGCTAAACAATCTATAGTGTCACGAAGAAAAAAATTCATTGCTCATAATTTTACCACTGTGTCAAGGCCCCCCTTCTGAATCATGCTTATATTTTGATAGCTAGTGATCCACTAAGCCTAGTCCATGTCGACGCATGTTATAGCTATTATTTGAAAGCTTATGTTTTGAACACACAAATTTTTGTAAAAATCACTTTAATTTCATAAGAAAAACATCAGTTCATGCTTTCACAATGCCTCAAACGCTCCTTAGAATTACTAAGGAGCAGGTGGCACACATTTTGAGATGAATCATTTATAACTAAGTGATGGAACTAGCATAAATGGCACCTAGTACAAATTAATTGAAATGATGATTTAATTTGCAAACTGGATATTAGCTAAATACACAATCATTTCAAATTAAAATAATTATTATCAGCCATAGTGAATCATTAAACTTGTACAATAACTATGTTGATATGAATAGGTTATAAATTTGACCAATAGTTATAGTGAACGTTAAAGTGAAAGGAAAACTATGGTATCCGTCACCCGTGACAAATTTAGTACTAGACATCAAACCAGCCTAGTAATACAATCAAACACATTTTTTTACTCGTCGACTATATAGAACCCCGGAGTTAACGGCTTGTTCGGATGCCCTACTAACAGCTACGGCTGTACATCAGCTCAGTACAAATTTATTGTAGTTGTAATTATAATCAGCAGCAGCGGCAGCCGTTAAACAGGCAGCCAAACGCACCCAACATATGTTTCACTAATTCATTATTGTTCCAATTTTAACTAAATCAACACTTAGAGGTTAATCATCAAGACAGTTTGCACATGTTGAGTAGGATATTTTTAGCAACAGATCTGACCATACAGATCCGCAACGAGTTCTTCTAATTCTCGTTAGAGGGACGAAGTCACTAACATATAGATCAGTAAAAGGTTTACCCTTTATTGTCTTACACGTCTGTGGGTCATCATTCCTTCGGTTCTCACATAATCCACCATTTTCACGTCTAAAGAGCACTGGACAACACAACAAATTAGTCTGTTTGTGTGATTAACTTTTCTGTCTATTAGGAACGTACTCCCTCCGTCACATTACACGTGACGTTTTAGGATTCAAATTTTGTCCCGGATCAAATGTCGCTCTCAAAAACCGATGTCACAACAGCGACTGCGTCACACCGAGTAAATACACTGACAGCACCTCCGGACGGCCGCACGCTCGAGGAACTCCACTCCTGGCGGGCGCCCGCGACGTCAACGTCCTCGCCGAAGGAGATCCAGCCCGCCGCCGCGCCAGGGACGGGCGCTTTGCTTGCACTGACAACTCCTCCCCTCTCCTCTCTCGACAGCTCCTCCCCATTTACCCGACGAGGAGTGGCTCTGTCAGAACGGCGGCTGCGGTGGATCTCCACGAGTGGTGGCTCACTGAGGTCAGAGCGGCGTCACAGTGGCGGAGCTCACAGCAGCGGCGCCTCAAATCTTCAGCGACCTCGATGAGGCAGCGACGGCGGCAGACAGCGATGCAGCAATGGTGGCCGACGGCAACTAAGCAAGTGCGGGCAAGGGACGCAGCAAATCTGGTTTCTTCGGTGAGGAAGAGCAGACCTGGTTCGAGTGTGTTCGTGCAAATAATGAGTGTGGAGCCTACTACAGCAGAAACAAAGAAGGAGCTCCTAGACGCAGCCCCATCTGACGAGGGCATCAGTGTCATTTCCGAACTCGTTTTGGTTCCGTTGGCTCAGCCTAAAACGTCAGTTGAGTTGGGACGGTGGGAGTAATAATTAATTGTTTGGATCTTTTTATTTTATAGAAATTAAAATTTAGATTATTTAGCTTGAAATTTGATATTACATAATTATTTCAAACTCACAGATAAATTTATCTCAAATTCATATATGGAAGATAAAATAGATTTTATAAGTCATTATGCTATAATTCTATTCTTTAACTTTATAACACATTTTTTAACTCACTTCTCTACAATAAAAATACAACATACAAATCTCTTGTATATCTAACAATAAATATACAAATATATTTTATATATAATTATATTAGCTTAATTAATTTATATCTAAATTGTAATTGTCATAATGAATTCAATTCTAACTCTCCAAACAGCCCCATATTAATGTATAATTATACATTAATTTTATAAGCATTAGTTAAATTTCATAGGAAAAAATAGAATAGAAAATTTCCCACGAAGCCACAATTTGATACAACTGAAATAATCTAGCTATAATTCAACTAACTAGATAATGAAAAGGCAATTCTTGCTGTCAAATACATAAGCGCTTTCAATCTTTACCACTCAATTCGTAAGCCTTTCAATCTTTACCACATTATCCTTTCAATCATTGTCACTCAATTCATAAGCCATTTCAATCTTTATCGTAAAATACGTTTTTCACTTCAAAATATACCATTTCTTTAATGTTTTAATTATTTTTACTGTTTTATATTGTATTAAAATAAACAAAATTTAAACTTAAACAATGCTAATAATATAATAAATATAATGTATTATAACACAATATAATAACATAATGTAAAGTAATAAAAATGTTAAAATTTTAAAAAAATAATATATTTGAAGTGAAAAAGTATTTAGTAGTAAGAATTAAAAAGTTTACAAATTAAATAATTAAAATTGAAAAGCTAACCTATTTGGCGTTAAGAATTGAAAAAAATCTCCTAATAAACCCCCTGAATGGCATCGTCGCGTTCCCTACCCCATTTCTTCATCCTTGTCCCCCCACCCCCACTCGTCCTGCCTCAGTGCCTCGCCGCCTCCTCGTTCCCCATCTCCGCCGCGTCCCGCAGCTCATGGCACCCCGCCGCGCCGGCCGCCGCATCATCCGGGGTTTGTAAGAGGAGTCGTCGTCTTAGGCGGCGCTGGATTTTGATGCGCGACGGAGCGTGCGTGAGGACGTGGTTAAGCTGAAGACGGCTGAGAGGGGATCGGAAGACGCGATGCCGGGGGTGGCTTCGGCATCGGGATCGGGGATATGGTCGAGGCGGCGGGACGACATCACGTTTGATCGCCTCCAGAAGGTACTGCCGCGTGCGCGTTCCATAGGTCTTAGGCTGTGTTCGATCTGGTCGTGTCAATTGGGGATCGATGGGTGGTGGTTTCCCCGTGAGTTCGAGACGACGCTGGTTACCTCCGTTTGGATTAGCATTCCTCTGGGCAAGGGAGATGTTTGTTTGACCTCTTAATCTCAGAAATTGTTTTTAGAGCATAACTGCATTTGGTTTGATATTCACTTCTTTTTGTTTCGGGTTCGATACATTGGGGATGAGTTTGCTGCTTCTGATAATCATACATGCTAATTTGATCATTCATAGATGCTCGTTACCTTGTTGGTATCGTCTTTCTATTAGTGCTGTAGTGCATTGAGAATTGTTCTAAGAGATGGTGACTGGTTAGTGATTCTACAGCTGCACATCTGGTAAGGTACCTGAACATGGGGGAAAAAACATTGTTGGCGCTTTCATTCTGTTCTGTTTGGAAGTTGGATGGATTAATTGTATTTATTTTGTGGTAGTGTTTGTTTCGAACATGTGAGTCACTTTAGCCAGATTTTGTGGTATTCATTTCGAAAACATAGATGTATTGAGGAGTTGGGTAATGGTTTAAAGTTTGTCTTGATGTTTAACTAAGTGGCCATGTAAATATGCCAGATCGGTTAAAATGCGGATCCAATTTTATAATTTTTGTTGCCAAATAAGCTACTTCAAAATCCTCCTTTGAGCTTTGGTGTGCCTCAGATTGCATTGGCAAATGATTATTAGACTTCAACCAAAAGTCATTGCACTTCACATCTTTGCATGTCCTTTCGATTTGGATTGTTATTCCCTATTTTTATTGTAAGTAAGCTAATTGTTGAGCTGTTTATTACTGTCATTGAGTAAATGATATGTTATTCCATGACTCCTCGGCCTTGGAAAGGGAACTGAAAATCTAGAATCCCTAGTTTAATAGTGATACACTTTTATATCAGTATCGAAGTTGTTATGTTCTCATGATAGCTTTAATGCAAAAAAAGGAACTAATCATTTCATGATCGTTGATTGAATTTGTTCAGTTCTGGAATGACTTGACTCCTCAAGCACGTCAGGAGCTCCTCAAATTGGATAAGCAAACTTTCATCGAGCAAGTGCGAAAAAATTTCTACTGTTCAAGGTGTAATGGGTTGCTTCTGGAATATTTCACACAAATAGTCATGTATGGGAAGTCACTGCAGCAAGAAACTCCAGAAGATGATCGTCTCAGCACAACTGCTGACTCAAAAATTCAAGAAGATAAACAAGATGTGGCTCAAGATCTACCGGGTTATCCCTGGGGTGGTCTTTTGACAGCTAAAGACGGCACTATAACACTTCTTGACTACTTTGTAAAAGCAAAGTCACTAAACGTGCTTCAGAATGTAAGTATGGCTTTTGCTGGAATTTAGTGTTTTTTTTTTTTTTGCTTTTGTTTAGGCTCTGTATTGGTAACTATAACATTAACCCTCATTTCTCTATATTTGTTTATTGATCCATGTTACTATATCTCTAAATCACAATAATGGGTTACTGTATATGAATTGCATCAGGTATTTGACAAGGCACAAGCAAGAGAAAGGGAACGAGAAATGTTGTATCCTGATGCTTGTGGTGCATTTGGGAGAGGATGGATTAGCCAAGGGATGGCTAGTTATAGCAGGGGACATGGAACAAGAGAATTGTGTGCTCTGCACACTGCTGACCTTTCATGTGATACTCTGGTGGATTTCTGGTCGGCACTAGGTGAACAAACTAGATACTCACTTCTGCGGATGAAGGAGGAAGATTTCATTGAAAAACTTATGTACAGGTGAGCATAATAAAAATGATGTTGTCATCCTAGTCGGAGCTTCATGACATAAATCAGTTCCCAAAAAAATAGGCATTCAGGTTACAGACAAAATATAGCCAATTCAACTAGCAAGTTAACATTCTGATTATTTCTGAAAGCCTGCATCCACCAAACCAGAGACATACTCTAGAGATGGAACTCTACAAAAGGGGCTTGCTCAGAGTCCGGGGAAGGGTCCAACCACTATGGGTCTTTTGTATGTGGGCCTTTCCTTGCATTTTTGCAAGAGGTGGTTTCTTGGACTCGAATCCGTGACTCATGGTCATAGGGCAGCAACGTTACCGCTGCACCATGGAAGAAACTCTACAATTATTTATCTGCTAACTTCTTGCCCTGCTTTTATTAAGGCACCACGGAAACTGTCACTGGGGATGCCAGTTCACATTTGAAAGCTTCAAAACAACCTGATTGTTGACCAGTAACGCTGCTGTTACTAACTCTAGGAAGAATGACGTGTGTGATTTTTTATAGAGTTGCCACCAAAGCCTGAAAATAATATTTGTTATTACAATGAAAATATACAGTGCAATAACACTGAAGCTTTTACGTTTTACCTATTGCTTCTTCCTATTTCTATTGTACATCTGAGTTAATGATTTTCTACTACACTACTATATTTTGGTACTTCCCCAGCAAGTACCTGTAGATTTGAGTTACAGTTTTGAAAAGAAAATATCTGAACAGGTTTGACGACAAGAGATTTTGTCGAGATTGCCGAAGGAATGTTATTCGAGAATTCAAGGAGCTGAAGGAACTGAAGCGCATGCGGTGGGAACCTCGCTGCACCAATTGGTTTTGCATTGCAGATACTGCTTTTCAATGTGAGGTCGGTGTGCCCCCTTAAAGCCCACTTCACCAGCAAGATTTTCATTTGACAGCTTGGTATCTTTCTACTGCCTATGTAAGTTAACAGCCTTTTCAAAATTTCTAGGTGTTTGAGGATGCTGTCGTAGTTGATTGGAGCCAATATTTATCCGCAAAGTTTGTATCTTATGATCACTTTGAATGGGCTATCGGGACTGATGAAGGAGAATCTGATGTTTTTGGATTTGAAGATGTTGGAATTAATGCCCAAGTGCACAGAAGTGGGATTAATCTTGATGAGTTCGAGGACTACTTCATTACTTTGAGAGCTTGGAGGCTTGATGGCGAATGCAATGAGTTCTGTGTGAAAGCACATGCCTTGAAGGGTCAATCATGCGTTCATCACAGGCTGGTGGTTGGTGATGGTTTTGTGACAATTACACAGGGTGAAAGTATTAGAAGTTTCTTTGAGCATGCTGAGGAGGCGGAGGAAGAGGATGTACGTCACTGCCATTATGGTGGCACATATCTTTGAGATACGCATAATTAGGGCATTCCTTCTTGGCATGTTATTCTGATTGATGAAAAATGAGCAGGAAGATGATGCAATGGATAGGGATGGAAATGAACTTGACGGTGGCTTCCATCCACAGAAGCATGCTAAGAGCCCAGAACTGGCAAGAGAATTTCTTTTGGATGCTGTTGCTATAATATTCAAAGAACAGGTACTAGCTAAACATTTTAAAGTATTATTGAAAGGAATACTTGATGTAATGATTTGGTTCACAAAGAAAGGAAATAGGATTTTTATAAGCTTCCCTAGATTTATACTCAAATCACATTTTCCACTTCATCAAGATATATCATCTTCTGATCTGTGATTCCTATGTGAAGACTTCTGCTGCCTTGTGCTCTCTGCATCAGACAACTAGTTACTTGTTTCTCGGTCAAATAGCATACTGTTTCTGTGCCTTCTGGCACAATTCCTCCTTTATGGCTTCATCAATGGAAAGTTGCATGTGTGATGTGTACCTTGTATTGCTTCTTCGTATCATTGTAGAACTGAAAAAATAGCTATAGTTTTGTGATAGTCTGAGCCATTCAGGTTATGGACATGCTCAATTTTCTTCTAATTCGATTAGTGATTACTTCAATCAACAGCAACTAGTCAGGATCTGATCTGATTCTGGTCCTTCAAATTTCAAGCATCCATACTCCAAGCATTTAGAATATATTAAATATGGGGGTTTCTTTGCAGGTTGAGAAGGCCTTCAGAGAAGGCACGGCACGGCAAAATGCATACAGTGTTTTTACGTCTCTGTCACTTAAACTTTTGGAAGAGCGAGTTCATGTAGCATGCAAAGAAATTATTACATTAGAAAAACAGGTAATTAAATACTTCTAGATAAAACTTGGAAAAATTTTAGTGTTCATATTTTGTACCTCAGTTTTGTGAGTACTTATCTCACAGAACAAGCTTCTTGAGGAGGAGGAGAAGGAAAAACATGAAGTACAAGAGCGCAGGATCAAGAGAAGAACAAAAGAAAGAGAAAAGAAACTCCGGAGGAAACAAAAGCTGAAAGAAAAAGGAAATGACAAGGGCAAAAGATTAGTTCAGTTTAAATCACCAGACAAAATTTCATCCTCAGCTCTAAGCAACACATCAATATCTACTAATGATGAATCAACTAGTACTCTTGACTCAAGAGATTCAGCCAGTGAGGAGGAAGATAACACCAACATATGTGTTGATCAATCTTCATGTTGGGAAATAAATGGAGAAAATAATGCAGAGCACTGCAATGCGATGACAGAATATTCCCAAATGGATAGCACTGATTGTTGGACATCAGAGCAATCAAGATCTAGACGAAGTCCAAGTTTGAAAAAGGATTTTTCTCAAGTCCAGCCCTTTTGTTATGATGACTCGCAAAATGAATCTGGAAGGAAAAGTGATTTCCAATGGCAGTCAAAAGAAAGGACAAAGAATAGGGGTGGTAATTGCAATTTGGTATCCACCACAAATAACAGAATAAGAGATAGGCATATGTACAATTCTTGCAGCCGCCATGAACAGGCAGACTGCAGAGATATGATCAGCGGTTTCTTGTCAACTGATAGATCTGGTAGGGAGATGAAGATGGCCAGGAAAGCAGGATTTGAGAAGTCTGGAGTACAGTACCGTAGACATTACCCGTTAAATAACTTTATTGCTCCAAAAGAAAGCCACATTTGCAGCACCCAGAAAAATGCAATTTCAAAGCAAGTATGGGAGCCATTGGATGTTCGGAAGAAAAATAATTTTGAGAAAGATAATGCCTCTAGTACAATTGACAATGCCAGTCCATTGAAACCTATGGACTGTGATGCTGGAGGATGTCAAAATATCAGTGCAGGAAGTGAAGCAGTGTCTCTTTCTTCTGAGAGTTTTAGCAACCTTGCA
Source organism: Zoysia pacifica (assembly GCA_001602315.1). NCBI lineage: Eukaryota > Viridiplantae > Streptophyta > Magnoliopsida > Poales > Poaceae > Zoysia > Zoysia pacifica. The sequence goes on along the minus strand of BCLH01002379.1, from coordinate 1,502 downwards.
AAATCAGAAACAGATCAGCCATTTGAAAATGGTACGGTGGTTGAAGCTTCTTCATGTGGTATAACTCCTATGAGGAATAAAAAGGACTGTAACTCAACGAATGAAGTTTCTAGACGCGATGAAGATCTGATGAAAGATTCTGTTAGTCCTGATAGTTCATCTTCATGTATCAGTGATGGAGATGGGGAAAGCAGCTCGAGCATTCTGACATCTTCAGGCACTCGAAATCAAGATTTATCTTCTGATTCAGAAGAGTCTTCTTCCAACAATGATGTTAACAGCATCCCAAATGCTCCATCGTTGGGAACTGCTTTACGATCTTTACTTGAGACATGTGCAGGGAAAGGTTTCAGAGAATACCAACCAAAAGCTACTCGCCTATTTCATGAAGGCAATCTATTCAATACATCCCAAGTCCAGGATCCACTGCTTCATCACCAAAACTTAAGTTCCTCAGCAACAACTGGTATTCAGAACCAATCTTGGGCAACTCCAACGAATGGAAACTTTCAGTATGCCCGGCCTTCCCACTTCCCAAGTTCATGCGTGGTTGGAATACCTGGGAACCAATTCATTGATTATCCAGTCCAGTTCAGCAACGTAAATCCTTACCTGACTTTTGGTTTTAGGCATGCGCCTCCGGTGATTGTTCCCAAAACTGAAACAAGCTTCAGCGTGATGCCTCAGTCGCCACATCCTTTTCAAAATGGAGGCGAACATATTGCTGGTCATCCTCATAGGGACATAAATCTCGGACATTGTTCTAAGCCGAAATCTACAGGCCACATGGATTTCTTAGAAGATAGAAACAAATTACAGGATGCTGATGCATCTTTCTCGCTTTTCCAATTCAACCTGCCAATAGCTTCTCCTGTCCTACCATCATCCACAGATGGTAAGAGTGGAGACTTTGCAGAGAAGACATCATTGGCTCAGGTTGAAGCTCACGTTTGCTCCAGGGAACAGACAGATGTGAAGGAGTATAACTTGTTCTCCACGAAAGATAGTGGTATATTTTCGTTCATGCAGATAAATTAGGTGTAACAGAGCTGCTCTCCTTTTTCGCTACTCATGTCCATGGCTCTTGGTATACTTCACGAGCGATTTGTATTCTATGACCGTAATAAAGGTGTTGAAGCTTTTTTTTTTCTGTTTATATTGGTCTCATTCGTTTATTCTTGTTTTCCATTATCTTGTCCCTGTTAAACAACAACAAAGCTTTTAGTCTCAAGCAAGTTGCAAGTTAAGGTAGGCTAGAGATGAAACTTTGAAAGACAACTAAAAAAGAGCAACAATCGACAATCAAATCAAACTTTTTGATGATATTTTAATCTTTCACTATCACTTTAGACTCTTTTCAAATTAAGTTTGATCTATCTCTGTTTTTTTTTATATTATTTGGTCGACTTATCATTTTACTACGAACCGATGCCTCTTGTGATTTTAGTTTTTGTTGAATATGTTCAAACTATTTTAAACAATGTTATATAAGTCTTTTCTCA
>BCLH01002378.1:14624-44789 GCA_001602315.1 Zoysia pacifica | reverse complement strand
GACCGCGCGCACTGATCCGGCCCGTAGGCCGCCAGGCCGCTATGGGCCACGCCCTTCGCGCCCGGCGTCCAAGCCAGTGGGCCGCGCGCCTGTAAACGGCCTGCCCACAGGCGCTAGCTGCCAGACCTTCGTGCCCGCACGACAGTTAGTCGCCACCCAGAAACATTGGCCAATGGGCCCAGAGCCTACCTGCCAGCCACACTACCGAAAATGCTACAGCCACCCATTAGTGCACACACAGACTTAAACTTAGGTCATTTTAAGTTTAAATAAATTAAAAAAATTCTTAGAAAATCCTCACTTTGAAAATACACCTCTAATATTAAAAACCCACTTAGCAAAGCCTTTTTTGCCCCTACAAATTTCACATTAGCCCTCCAACTTTTAAAAAATTACAAAAAGACTCTTTCATCTTATTTTATCACTATTTTTCTATATCACCACCGTTCACCGAAATTTTCGCACTATTAGAATCGTAAATCCGAGCCCTACCTTTTGAAGCCACCCACACTCTGAGTTCCCCTATTTTGTTTTGGTGTTTATTCAATTCTTGTTTTATGTTCTTTTTCGTATAAATTTTTTTATCGCTTTCTCGTGTAGACAACGAGGTGCTTGGAGACGAATAAGTTGACGACCCAGAGTACGAGGAAGATTTCGAGGACAACTTCGAAGGCAAGTCGTAATCTCTTAATTATTTTGCTCCTAGATTTTGCTATGCACCTATAGGATCCGTATGCTTGCATGATTATAATATATATGTTCAAAACGTTGTTTAGTTATGAACCTACTTGTTAGTTACGTATTTATATTTATGTCAGTTATTTGCTCTTATTAAATATAAATACTATTTTGATATCGAGTTGCCGATCGAACCTTGTTAACCGTAGGATTTCCGTCATTAAATATTTTAATGACCGAAAAGCTGCTATGAATTAGAATGCTTAGAGACACTCATGCGAGGTTATGCTTCACCACACTGTATACTTATTATTTATCAAAACGGGTTAAACTGAGTTTGATGGCGTGAGTTAAATAAAGTGAGATTGGGTGATAGTGCAAACTAGTGCTATGTGATAAAAATAGATATTGTTTTTGGTCGTGGGACAGACTCCTAGTGCTACGTGTTGTGCTGGGTGTTAGGCTATGGGTTGGTCCACTTGTCGTGGACGAGCGCCGCTCCTGCCATATAAGAACTGGTTCATTAGAACTCAACGTAGTGATTACGTGTAACCACAGAACCTGTATGAGCGGGACTCACTCCACCGTTTTGGTTATCCACAATGACCTCTAAAGATGGTCGAGAGACACAGCTCACAGGAATAGATGTGTGATACTCACGGCTCAGTCTTTAATTACAGCAATAGCTACCGTCATGTGATCGTATTACTCATAAGTATAACCCTCTGGTTTCCATAATTACCCGTCCGTGTGTGGGGTCCAGAGTGTAGACGTGGATGTTCTAAACTAACGATCTGACTACGAGAATGTGCTATCGCGTCATCGGTGGCATGAAAAATCTCGAGAGATGCCCCTTATTCTTATTTTAAAGAGGACTTTGTGTATACCTTAACGTGTGTTGAAGTGGATGTTATGCAACTCTGTTAATTACGAGGAGCATAGTCTATGGGTACAGTGTACAACATCTGCAGAGTGTATAATCTTTTCGAAATGACCATTGTCACAGTATTGGCACACTACAGCTTGAGCTTTTGATTAGTCTTGATTATCTGCTTGATGGTGTGAGTGGGTGTAGATACTCGTATTTTTTAAAAAATGTCTGGTTGAGATAGTGGAGTCACTTCCAGTTAAAATTTGAAAATTGGCGAAAAAGAGTAACTTCTCTCCCAGTTCCAACCTCTAAAATACTGATAGATTATGAACACTCTTCTTCCTATTTTGAAAACTTTTCTGTAGTGTTGCCTGCATAACTATGCTGCTTTAGTTAAAAAAACACCATAGCTTTTTTTTGTTGGTCTATTATGTATGAATACAGCTAAGTATAGAGTTAAGACTTGCTGAGTATATTTGTACTCACCTTTGCTGCTGACATTCAAATGAAGAAGAAGATGTTGTTGATTTCGATGACGACGAGTAGGACTCCATCTGCGCACAAATTTGGATGTGAATTTTGCTTCTTATCTTTTCTTTTTAATGTAATAACTGTCCGAGGTGGTCTAGCACACCTTGTTGACTTATAAGCTAAGAATTACTTGTATGACTCTATCTGAAATAATATATAATATGTGCTATGTATCCACGATGTATGTACGTATTAACTGCTGATCTAATTCAAAGATTGATACAGTATTGATGAATTTTCTCAGAAATAAGGTATGACCAGGGTTTGATAATTCATTGAAACTGGTAAAACTAGTCGGAACCGGTTTAACGAAAATCGTAAAAACCGAAAAAATCGGTCAAAAACCGCTCTAAATCAAAAATTCAAAATTTGAACGGTTTGCTACAGTAAACCGGTCGGTTTCACCGGTAAGCCGGCCGGTTTTAACGGTTTGTTACAGTACCAGATTTTAAAATTTGAAACCCATCGGTTTTACCGGTTTATCGACCGGTTTTACTAGTTTTCGGTATTTTAAATTTTTTCAATTTTTTAAATTTTTTAAATTTTTAAAATGAAAGCTGACCAGTTTGTAAAATCGATTCGATTTCACCGAAAACCGCGAAAACTGATTGGTTTTAAACAGTTTTGTGAACCTGGTATGACAAGAAGTAGGACGACGCACACAAAAAGGGAGGGAGGCCGGTGAACGCGGACAGTGACGGAGGTGGGACGGTGCAGGGAGGGAACGAGGGAGGCGGAACGCACGGCGGAGGGCGGCGCTCGCCCGCGTGAGTGGTTGGGAGGTGGGACGGACCGCGCCGGAGAAGAGCGACCAGGGCGTAGGCGACGAAGGGAGGGAGGCACCCTGAAAGGGAGGGAACGGGATCCGACTCTCGGTCTTGGAAACGAAGCCGAGTCTTTTTAACGGTGTTTCAACCGTTTCTCGATCCTTGGTTCTGGCAAGAACATTGTTTCTAGATGGAAACCATTTTTCCCTTTCATACTCTCTCTTTTTTAATTATGTTGCCACATAAATAAATTGTTGATGTGTCATAGTAATTAATGAGGATAGAAACAGCTTATGGCGCCCATTGGGACTGCCTTAATTAACTGCGAGGAGAGAAGAGCGTCAACGCCTGCACGGGACGCGATAGCACGGGGAAGACGGCGGCGATTGGTGCTGCGATCAATTCGTAATGGCGCCTCCTTCTAGCCTCCCCCTCTCCCGACGGCCATCGGATGCCCGACGCCGCGGTCGCCTCCTTATTCTCCTAATCGTTCTAGTCGCCGCTGCCACCGCCGCCGCCCTCGCTTACCTCTCCTTCCCCACAGCCGCGCAGCCATCCAGGGTGCGGGCGCAGGCTGACTGCTGCAGGGGCATAGAGGGGCTCGAGCTCTGGGGCCCGGCCGTCAAGTGGGGCTCTGACCACCGCCTGCCCTCCGCCGCCGCCTGCTGCGCTTCCTGCAAGTCCATGTGCCCCCACCCTGAGGACGGCTCCTGCCGCTGCGACTCGTGGGTCTTCTGCGGTGACGAGCGCAGATGCAAGGACAGGTTTGGGGAGGTCAGTCCGCCTTAATTTCTTCCCTTTGTCATTTGTTGTACCTAGATTTGTATTCTTTCTCTCAGATTCTGCAACATCCTTTCTTTTTTCAAGGTTAATGATCTTGTAGTCCACGAGATATAGGTTGATTTCTTGGCTGCTTCCAGTTTCACTCTCGCTCCTTTGAGGAGGCTATTTCACGTTTTTTTAGGAAAGACCAGTCTGATTTATACTGGTTTTACCACTGTTTTGCGTTCTATTTTGAGCACGAGCGACATGTTTCTTCGATCAATTTAACTTCTTTCTCGTGCTTTCGTTGCAGTGCTGGCTGAAGAAACAAAAGGATGTGCTGGCTCCTGCTGTTATTGCCAGGGGAGATGATGTCATGTGGACTTCTGGTCTAGTCTTTGGAAAAGGAGAGGTAGGGTTTATGCAACCTCTCTCTTTCGAGTCATTTGGAATTATGCACATGCTAAGTGAGGGACTCGCCAAAATGCACATGAAGATGTGGTCCTCGCCAAAATGCCCGCGGAGAGGGGAAGCTGCCGTTGGAGTGCCCATCGTGGTTTTAGAGGACAAAAATACCCCCTCCTTCTTCCTCTCTGGCCATCGCCAGTTCACCGGCGCCACCATCCTCTGCCACCCCGGCTGCCGCGCTGCCCCCCGCACGCCAACTTGTAGATTTCATTTTTAGATAATGGCTCTTCATTTTTTTCATTTGAAAATGGGATATTGACAAGGTTTCACTTTTATGCAGGGAATTGTGGGGCTTGAAACAAATCTAGGGACCCTTCGTATTCAAGTAAGCCTGCTTTATCTCAAACAAGACAAAAATAGTTTCTTAATTCTAGGTAATTACAGTCGGAGAGTCTTGTACTGCTCAAATTTTATTAAAGCTTGAAAGTAAGTATAGAAAATGAGACTAACCTGTACATGCTGAAAAAAGAACAACGAATAGAGGACTGCTTATACCAATCAGAATCAAGAGGGGATGGAGTTGAGCCAGATCAATAGATAATCTGGGGGAGGGGCCGATTTTATGAAACTGAACTTAGACTTACTGTACAAAAGCTTTTCTCCAGTTCTGGGTTGAAGGGGTTACGTTGTGGAAAATGAGGCCTTTTTCCGTTTAGGAAAAGAAATTAGGCGTAGGTATAGGTGTATGAAGATATATTGTATCCTAGTAATGGGGTGTGTTGCTATCCAGTAAAGCGGTAGTCCATGATAAACCAGATAAACTATGATGGCATGCCCATTTCTTTTCTTTGCCTCAAATCATTTTCTGGGCTGTAGCTTGTATGTGTATCTAGCTGATAGAATAGTATATCGACCAATTTAACTTGATTAGATGAATGCTAGTACATGTTTATTGCCACATTTCGCTTTTTCTTGGGAGAAAAATTATGCCAAGCCACCTATGCCAAACGTAATTTCTTTTGTTAGTGTTTGTTTTGTAGCTAAATCAGCCTGCTTACTAGAGAGGTTTAGATTTGAATTTTCTGGCATCTTGTCCTGTCTCGTGTGGTAGAGCTATTTTTTTTACCTCCATGATTCTCCTTGGATTTGAACTGTTCCTAAGTAATTGTGCTTTGTCACAGTCATTTCCCTTTCTCTAATTTACTTGCTATGCACTCAGTTGTTGCCTGGTTGTGCACCCCGTTCTGTGGACTACTTCATTGAGCTCTTGGGCTTGCGTAACTGCGCTGGATGCAGATTTTATCGCGCCGAAGGACGTGGGGACATGTGGGATGCGAAAGGTGACCATGAAAAAAATGTATGGCTTCTATGACATTCAACATTCATTTGGCCTTGTGCCAACAATTGTTTCCCGATGTTTGACGTTTTCCATGCAATCAGGCTGCATTTGGGCCTCCTTATGCCTTGCTTCAAGGGTCACTAGAAGTTGATGGTGTGCCCTTTAAGGAGATAGCTACAGAAGCATGCCCATCGGTGAAAAGAGGGTCTGTTGCATGGATTGGGTTAGGGCCGGAATTCTTAATCAGCTTAGCAGACCACAGGGATTGGAAAGACTCATACACTGTCTTTGGGTATGTGCTGCCTGAGGACCTGGCCATCGCTGAGGAGATGGCACAGCTGCCGACGAGCACAGACGTGTGGAGCAATGTTGCAGTGAAGGTGCTTAGGGATCCTGTATTCTTCAAGGTGAAAAGAAGGACCAATGCTAGCGCTGTCTAGTCTAGAGGCCTGGATAGTTGATTACCAGAATATCTGGGGTATCCATTTTTCCCTTTCATTTTCCTTGCGCAGAGACAGCTGCCGACGAGCACAGACGTGTGGAGCAATGTTGCAGTGAAGGTGGACCAATGCTAGCGCTGTCTAGTCTAGGCCTGGATAGTTGATTACCAGAATATCTGGGGTATCCATTTTTCCCTTTCATTTTCCTTGCGCAGAGACTTTAAAGGTTAGTTGTTGTAGCTATATAGTGCCAAAAAGGAAAACTATTATTATACTGTATGAGAAGAGAGAGAAACCATGAAGCAGATTATATATACTGTCCTTTGATTCTCACTGCAAGTCTTTTTGCACTTTTTTTTAAAGAAATTCGGGAGAGGGCGTTTCACCTTTTCATTCTTTTTCAAAGCACATATATGATTACATCGTATGTAGGTTACATAGGTAAAAGCAAAGGGAGAGAAAGAGAACAATAACACACTCTAAAAAAAAGAGCAACAACACACATCAGTACATTCATCAACAAATAACACATCAAAGATATATCACATACTGACTATACATGACAATCGCTATTAAGGATCACCATCGGATGAAGCCGTCTTGACGATCTTCAGTTAATGCAAAGTTTATGCAACCATTGAGTTAGTACCAAGTCATAAGACAGACATGGTTGTGACTTGTATGACATTAGAAAAATCTCAAATAAAAGATCTTCGACGCCCTTCAAAGGAAGAAATCTTTAAAGTAGAAAGAGATCAAATGGGAGATCTTCGACGCTCTTCAAAGAAAAGAAGCCTTAAAGTAGGAAAAGCCCTTGAGAGAAAAATGAAGAGATCTAAGAGAGAGGATCATAATCTCGTTAACTCAGCATAGGACAAGGTAATACAGCCAAGGAGAAAGTGTGTTGTTGTTTTCTTTTTTTAATACTAAGGAAATGGCTATTAATGTTCCAAGAAACCATGATGAAACAGATGGGTTAAAGAAAATAGGTCTTGTCTGGAGTTTCTAAAGTTTTTAAAAACCCTGCAAGTTTTTGGTACTAATAATACCATGGGGTTGTGGACACTTGACAAAAATGAGAGTTCAAACAAATGGAGAAAAAGAAAGATTGCTAAAAGAATAATACTTCATCTATTTTTAGAACTGCTGTTATTAGGACAAGAATTTGGGTTCAAAATGACATAACCCCGTTCCGATAAGATTGCTGTACATCCGCTAAGGATGATGGCCAGTGGCGGAGCCACATTGATCAGTGTGGGGGTCATATGACACCAATAACGTAAGTTTAGCAGAGGTAAAATTCAGATTTATTTAGTGAATGACACCAATTTCAATGGTTAAAACTTGGTGATGACACCATCGACATCAAATCCTGAGCTCGGAGCGTCTATACCCATAGCCACCGCCGCACGAGCAAGAAGCGCTTCTGTACGCGCCCATAGATTTGTTGTAGTGTGGACAAATAATTTAAAACAAAGAAAATAGGTACAATAATTAATGATAAATTTACCCCTCAAAATGAAGGCAAGCACACACAAATCAAGCCAAGCAACCGAGCATAATCTTCTGCAAGGTTGCGTAAGGAATTTTTTTTTTCTGAGACTAGGTTAAGGAGTTTTTTGTGCGATTAGGAAAATGGAGCTATATCGTTGCAAAAAAAAAAAAAAAAGAGAATGGATCTATATAGACAATCAAATATATATCTCATAGAGCAAAACCATTGGCCGGAAGCCAGCAAGGCCAGACAGTTTTAGTTATCATAAGGCGCATTTGGCTGCGATTTTCATAGCGGCGGTCGTGCGGCAGAAAGTATTGCGCTACAGTAAAAATTAATATCTTGATTGTGTAGCGCAGCTATTAAAGCACACACAATGGATCGGTGACTCTGTTATATCTACCGAGGCTAGAAGTTGAGAAACATGCATCCATGAAAGTTCTTTCACTCGTTGCTTGGTAAATAAAATATTGATTTGAGAGGAGAAGAGTGCACTGTGATAAAGCTTCAATGGACCCAGGTTTCTTCTCTCTCTCCCTCATTCTTCCTCCTCCGTCAACGCCGCAGCCGCCCGGCCATCACCGTGCCGCCACCGTGACGCGCCCCCTCGCCCCTGTGCAGCATGGCTGAGCACAGCTCCCGTTCCTTCCCCCGAAAGCCAGACGCTACACACGGCCTTATCCGCGCCATTCTTATTCCGCTGACTGCAGTCCACCCGGAGCAAATATCAAGCGAGCACCGCCCTTGCAGCTCGCAAAAACCTCCCCAACGACCACCGTCATCCTTCTCTCGCCATTCCACCTTCCCAGCGCAAGAAGCAAGCCAAGAATCGACAGTAATTTTGAAGAAATCAGAAAAATCCCCAAATTCGGTTGCCGTCACCATCGCCGGTGATTGGAGCTTCTCCTATTTTTGGGTCGTCCTCGCCGTCGCCCTGCGCCCCTGTTCGTCTTCCGCTGTCGCTCGTCGCTCGCGCTTCTCCGGCCACCACCACCCTGCCCGAGACTTAGGTCACGTCGCCGTGGCCGTTGCCGCGCCGCCACTGCAGGTGGTCGCAGCCGGCGAGCCGACCAGCGTTGAGGTAGCTCTTGATCTTGTGCATGTTTTCGCCTAGGTCCCAGCCAAAGCTTGCCATGGATTAGCCGCGGCGAGCCACTCCAGAGCCACCGCCTAGCAGCCTGGCCCCTGCGCACATGTTGTAGCCAGCAGCTCCCGTAAAAAAAAGAAAGAAAATAGATAGAAAGAAAAGAGAATTTCGGCAAGCCCCTGCGGCCGTGCACAGTTTCCCTTTATCTTAGCCATGGTCACCCAATTTTTGCCCCCAGAACTCCATCGGCTATTTAATTTTAGGAGAGTTCCAGGAAATCAGATATCAGCATTTAGGGTAATTTGTAATATAAATAATTCCTTGTACAATAGTTTTATAATACTATCACATAAAGGAAAAGTGTCTAATACTTAGGATCAAAAGTGAGCTTCCTGTTTTGATAATAGAAATGGTTTAGAAATAATCTACAGATACACACGCAATTGCTATGAATAAACTCTATAATCCCACTTTAGTTATCATGTTTATCTACTAAACAATTGTGCTTCCATATTTTCACTTAGAGCAATTAGACTGATTAAATAAATTAAAATAATCACCGGGTATGCGCAATGTATTCAACCGACCGGGTACAAGATGTCAACTATTGCAAACTTCACAATGCATAATGCCTGTTGCATATCATCGGTGGGGCCCGTTAACAAAAAAAATCAAAGCTCACCCATCCCGCAGCTGCGAAGCGATAGAGAGCGTAGAAAGCGCAGCAGAGAGAGAAAAAAGATTTTCTTTATTCCTTGTTACCAGATAGTAGTGCTAATGCCGATAGTAACTATTTTTCTCTTACAACTGACTTGCACAATGTATATGACTCTTCATTTATTACTTAATACCCACTCTTGCCACACATTGTGGTTGCTTAAGCATCGCTGCTCTCGCTGTGGACCAACAGAGAAAATAAGAACCAGCGCTCCACACAGCTGATTTTGACGTTTGAAGAACCAAACCACTGTGGGTGGTCTTAGAATCTCTATATATGAATCTTGGCACATAAAATCGGCGCATTATTGTGCCACGTCGCTGGTTTATCTCAGCTGTCCAGTCCATATCGTACGATTGGTACTCTCACGTTTCGAATCTTCCGTCCCTATGCCCGCTGCTGCAACCTGCTGCCGCCCTTTGCCAGCTATGAAGGACCTAGACACCGGGGGCGAGGTCCTTCTCCCTCGATCACCACCCCTTCCTCGGCCGCTCCTCCTCTGCTTGACTATGCGCTTGCTGTCGATCCAGTGCGTCCTCCACCCTGGACTGGCGGACCTCACCGAACTCATGGTCTCCACCGACAGCCTCCGCGCCTACCTCCAGATCAAGCTAAACTCCCCCAACCATCCCAGCCGCCGCCTGGCCCATGCGCCTGGCATCCGGAGGTGGTTATGTGAAGAATAAAAGGACGCCAGATAAAGGATTGGCGGAAAAAAAGATACCAGTTATCAACTAATCTCTCTCTCTCTCTAGTTTACCTTCTCTCTCTTTAGCCCATTCTACTCTCTACCTTTTGATAGTTATATGTATCGTTGGCTGTAACAAACTTTGTCATCGTTGAAGGAAGAACAAAGAAGGAGATTACCTCGCCAAATCTGTGTGTGATCTTCGTTCGCTGAGCAATCCTCTTGTGCGCGAGCTCGCCGGACTCGCCGATCAGCGCGCGCCCTACACTGGTATCAGAGACCGGTTCCACTCCCACCGCAAGCACGGCGTCGTACAAGCCAGGACCGTAGGCCCGCTTTCTCGTCGACACGATCATGGCGGCCGAGCAGCAGACGCTTGATGCCATCACCAGACTCACGGAGCAGTTGGCGGCGATGGATCGAAAGATGGAAGATCTATGCAGCGACGTCACCATGGTGAAGACTCCGATCTCTCTACGAACTCGATCACTCTGTTGCAGCAGGAGCAAATTCAAGTGGCTCGCACGTTGAAGTCGTAACACGTCTCACCGGACGCCGCGGTCACGGATGACGGTGTTCTGGCATCATTCCGAACCGTGCCGATCATCGAGTTGCCTTAACCATCCGGCCAGAGTAACCCACCACCACCTCCTCCTCCACCACCACCTCCACACCATCATCGTCAACAACATCAGTCGATGCCTCCCCACCCGTCCCATACTACTTCCCTTGATGATTTTGGTTTCATCGAAGGGCATTCATTTCGTTAGCCGTGGATGCTGCGGATGGATTTTTCAGTATTTGATGGCACTGATGTTCGGATCTGGTTGGACAAGTGCTCTGCATACTTTCAGTTGTATAAAATCTCTGCATCATTTCAGGTCACTACAGCGTCTCTGCATCTTGTTGACTGTGCTGCTCACTGGTTTCAGGCTCATAGCCAAACCGTGGGGTTTTTCAGTTGGGATCAGTTTGTTGCAGCGATATTACAGGAATTTGATGTCAACGTCCATCGCGTGAAAACCATGAAGCTCCTCAACCTGAAGCAATCTGGTACCATTCATGAGTATAAACTTGCTTTTGAACAGTTGGTTTATCACATCCGTCACTATGATGCTTCTTTGAATGAAACTCTTTTTGTCTCACAATTCTTATTGGGGCTGAAAGATGATATAAGATTCTCAGTTGAAATGCATTTCCCTGACACTGTTGCTCGTGCTGCTCAGTTGGCTATGGTGCAGGAACATCTGTTGACAAAGGGAAACCATGGCTCTGCCCACTCTTATACTCGTTCCTCTGGTTCAACTCTTACTAGAGAGGCGAAGCACCTTGTCAACAGTGGAGATTTATGAAAGGCTAAACAACTGAAAGAATTTCGTCGGATGATTGGATTGTGTTACCGATGTGGTGAAAAATACAGTCCTGCTCATAAGTGTAATCCAGTTGCTCCTGGTCAGTTGCAAGCTCTCCAACTGACTACTGTTGATGGTGGCTCTTTTCTGTCTGATGAGATTTTGGACATGTTAGAAGGTTCATCTGCTGTCTATTCTTCCTTGAATTGCTTCATGTCTGTCCATGCTATTTCTGGTCGTCCCGATGTGAGAGTGATTCAGTTACAGGCTTTGGTTCACAATCCGACCATGCTTGTGCTAGTTGACTCTGGAAGTTCTCACACTTTCATTAACTCTGCTTTAGTGCATAAACTTCAGTACCCAACTGTACTTATCTCTCCTATGATAGTGAAAGTAGCTAATTGGGCTGTGTTACATACTACTTCTGCCATTCCAAACTTTGAATGGTATATTCAGGGTCACACATTTCAGTGCAATGCTAAAGTTTTAGATATTGGAGCCTATGACCTGGTTTTGAGAATGGACTGGTTTGAACAATTTAGCCCAATGAACTGTGATTGGTTACAGAAGTGGATTCAGTTTTCTTATAAAGGGAACATGGTGAAATTGCAGGGCATTCAGTCTGACACTACTTTAGTGATTTTTGAAATGTCTTGTCACCAAATGCTCAAGTGTAGCAAATCAAATGATCTTTGGGCTGTGATTTGGGTTCAGGAGGCAACTAGTGATGCACCATATTATGACCTTTCTTCTGTATCTACTTTATCCCCATTGTTGCAGGACCTGCTTAATGAGTTTCAGGATATTTTCCAAGACCCAACTACTTTGCCTCCTTTCCAGGCTTATGATCATGCTATTTCATTATTTCCTGATGCTGCATTTGTAAATGCCCGACTATATAGGTACTCACTTGAACAAAAAGATGAGATTAAACGACAAGTTGCTGAAATGCTTGATAAAGGTCTCATTACTCCTAGCATCAGTCTTTTTGCTTCACCTATGCTGCTAGTAAAAAAAAAGACGGTTCCTAGAGGTTTTGTGTGGACTACAGGAAGTTAAACTCATTGACTATCAAAAATAAATTTCCTATGCCTATTATAAATGAATTCTTAGATGAAATTTCTGGTGTAAAATTTTTCTCTACTATTGATTTGAGATATGGTTTTCACCAAATTAGAATGGCACCTCAAGATGAAGCCAAAACTGCTTTCAAGACTCATCATGGTAACTTCCAATTTAGAGTGATGCCATTCGGCTTAACCAATGCACCTGCAACTTTCCAATGTTTAATGAACTCTATCTTTGCTAAGTTCATGTGGAAGTTTGCACTGATCTTTATGGATGATATATTAGTATTCAGTAAATCCATGTTTGAACATTTGGAGCATCTGAGGCTTATCTTTACTACTCTAGCAGAACACAAGCTCTATGTCAAGTTTAGTAAGTGCTCTTTTGCTCAGCAGACTCTATCATATTTGGGTCATGTCATTTCTTCTGAAGGAGTATCCACAGATCATTCTAAAACAGCTGTTATGCTTGAATGGCCCACTCCTACCAACTTTACTGAGTTAAGAGGCTTCTTGGGTTTAACTGGTTACTACAGGAAGTTTGTGAGGAATTATGGTGTGTTGGCCAAACCACTGACCACTTTGCTCATGTCTAAATCATTTGGGTGGACTGAGAAAGCTCAAGCAGCTTTTGAAGCTCTCAAGACTGCTATGACTACTACCCCAGTATTAACCTTTTCTGATTTTTCACAGCCTTTTGAGGTGGAAACTGATGCATGTGACTTAGGTATAGGTGCTGTTCTGTCCCAGCAGAGCCATTCCATTGCATTTTTTTAGCAAAGCTTTGAGTGCTACTAATAAAAAACTTTCAATATATGAAAAAGAGTTCTTGGCTGTCATGATGGCTGTCGACCGTTAGAGAAGCTATCTGTTGAGATGTCCCTTTATTATTAAGACTGATCACAAGAGCCTCTGCCATTTGCAAGACCAGTTTCTGTCCACTGATCTCCAACGCAAAGCCATGACTAAATTGGCTGGGCTTCAGTTTAAGTTTCAGTATAAGAAAGGCATTAAGAACAAAGCTGCAGATGCTTTGTCTCGAGTGGCTTATCATTTTCAAACCACTGCTGTCTCTTCTGTAGTCCCTGTGTGGACACAAGAGGTCCTAAACTCATATGTGTCTGATACAAAAGCTTAAGCTCTCCTTACTGAATTGGCTATCCAGAGTCCTAATTCACAAGGGTACTCGTTACAGAATGGCATTATCAGATACAAGAAATGCATTTGGGTTGGCAATAACCTTGCTCTACACACTAAGTTGATTACTAGCTTTCATTCTTCACCTCTTGGAGGACACTCTGGTATTACTGCTACATATCAGAGGATCACGAAACTATTCTACTAGCCTGGACTTAAACACGATGTGGAGACAGTGTCTTATTTGTCAACAGGCTAAACATGAGACAATCAAAACTCCTGGTCTGTTACAACCACTACTAATTCCTGCTAGCTCCTGGAAGGACATTTCCATGGACTTTGTGGCGGGGCTACCTAAGTCTGCAGGTTATATTGTTATCCTGGTTGTAGTTGATAGGTTTACTAAATATGTCCATTTCATCTCTCTGAAGCATCCTTACACTGCAGCTCAAGTGGCTGTATCCTTCTTCCACAATGTGGTCAAGCTCCATGGACTGCTCCAAACTATTGTGTCTGACCGAGATAAGATATTTACAAGCATTTGTTTAGCAAGAACTCTTCAAGCTGTTGAACACTAAACTTCAGCTTAGCTCAGCTTACCACCCACAAACGAATGGTCTGCCCTAAACTGAAAGAGTGAACCAATGCCTTGAAATATATCTCAGGTGTGCTGTCCACAACACTCCTTCTAGCTGGTCAAAATGGCTCTCACTTGCTGAACTGGGGTACAACACATCTTTTCACTCTAGTTTGAACTGCTCACCTTTCAAAGCTCTGTATGGGATTGAACGCTCTCTTAGCCTAGTCACTCAGTTACATCAATTTGATAATGTTGAAGTGGTGGACACCTTGAAAGAAAGACAGTTGTTCATTGAACTTCTGAAAAACCAGTTGGCAAAGGCTCAAGCAAGAATGAAACATTTTGCAGACAGCAAACGTACTGACCGCTCTTTTACTGTTGAAGATCGTGTATTGCTTTAAGCTGCAACCTTATGCTGAAACTTCACTGGTCAATCGACCATGCCCCCCAAGCTTTCCTTCAAGTTTTATGGGCTCTTTACAGTGCTGAGCAAGATTGGTCAAGCTACATATAAACTGGATCTTCCTCCTGATTACCACATTCACTCGGCCATTTACATTAAATTACAGTCTTGTCTTTAGTGACTTGCCTACTCCTGTCGACCTGGACCACTCCACTGATGTACCGATCAAAATTTAGGAACACCATCTAGTGAAAAGAGGCAATGCTGCTACTACACACATCAGAGTTTTTTGGCTAATCTACCAAAGGATATGACTACGTAGGAAGATTACTATGTTCTCAAGGATCGATTTCTATCTGCAATAATCTGGGGACCAGTTGCTTCTTCGGCGGGAGGCACCTGGCGTGCCGGACGTGCTACAGGCGTAAAGGTGCCGGATGTGCCAACTGGCATTCAGAGGCAGTTACGTGAAGGATAAAAGGACGTCAGGACAAAGGATTGAGGGAAAAAAGATGTCAGTTATCAACTAATCTCTCTCTAGTTTACCTTCTCTCTCTAGCCCCCTCTACTCTCTACTTTTTGATAGTTATCTGTATCATTGGCTGTAACAAACTTTGTCATCGTTGAAGGAAGAACAGAGAAGGAGATTACCTCGCCAAACCTGTGTGTGGTCTTCGTTCGCCGAGCAATCCTCTTGTGCGCGAGCTCGCCGGACGCGCCGATCGGCGCGCGCCCTACATGGCCCCGCCCCTTGGAGTGCGGCACCAACATCGAGCCCGTCTTCGACACCGAAGCCAGTGCCTACCAGCCGCCGACCGGCCTGGAGCTCACCCCCATCCGCGGGGCAACGAGGTCCGCTCGAACGCACGGCCGCTGGCCCCGCCTGCCGCACCACCATCGAGCGTCTTCGACACCAAAGCCAGCGCCTCCCAGCTGCCGGCCCCGCCCCCTCCCTGCCGCCGACCGGACTGGAGCTCACGGCTCACCCCCATCCGGAGGGCGATGAGGTCACACTGCCAGCCCACGACCGCCCCGTGCGTGCCATCGCGACGCCGAGACACGGTAAGGACTTTGCAGCTCGATTCCAAATCACTTGCGACTGTACATCGGACGTGCGATGCGACCATGCCTGCAGCCTTCTCTCGGCAGCAATGCTAATTTGGATGGCAGCAGAAATCAAATGGGCATGAGAGAAGTGGATTTTGTAATGGAAGCAGGCAAGAAGAGAGGTGATCACGGTGTACCATATCTCTTCATTGCAATTGAAATGCTAAATGCATGCTAGGTGCTCGAGCAAATTTCCATGTCATCATCCATTTTGCTTTAGTGTTCCTGTCTGCAAAAATAGCCCAAATACATAACTATTCATTCTTAACAGAAAGGATGAACACGGCTATCAAACCTAACACCATGAAGAGGCAAAAAAGTAAGCAAGTTGTATTAATATACTTATGTCAAGTCCTGTACATATAAGAACAAATTAATTATCATTTATTTGATATTAGTTGCATGTCCATGTCATCAAGAGCCTAAATATATGCATGAAACCTTTTTCATCTGTAAATTGATGATATATGATTTCTCCCCTTTTATTTAGGGTATTGAGAAAGGAGGATCATACATATACCTAGGTCAGGTTTGTCAAAAAAATTAAGTTTTAATCTCTTGTCTCTGTTTCATACCATTTCCTCTGTTCAGCTTGTGGAAAGTCCAGCCTTTTTTTTTTTTGCACTACTTGCAGATTGAGCTTACTGAAATGTCTCCAATCTGTACTTGTATTGTTCATTACTTTGCTGAATAGAGATAGCAATCATGGCGCTGCCTCATTATATGTTGACACTGTAAATTGCTACATATTTTTTCTGTAAGGTTAGTGTTGCCACATAATTACCTAACTATGTATTTGGTTATTGTTCTCTTAAGAAAAGCTGCACAATCACTAATTTAGGCTTTTAATCTTTTCTTGGAAATTAGTAGATTGAACATGGCGCTTTTTGAGTTGAGAGCACCACCCCAGAAACACATTGACAGAAGATTTTTGGAACTTCCTTGACAGGTACAGATTTTTTTATATGACATGTGATGGTTCCACTTCTTAGTTATGATGGCAAAGTAACCACAAAAGTTTTTAGCAAAAGCCATTTAGATTTTCACCCTCCTTGCTATTCCAGATGAATAATATCTCCTGCAAGTAATTAGGTGATCATTACTCATAATGGAGTTAGGATGTCAATCTTCACAAGACACCATAAATTGTGTTCATCCATGAAGACTCAGTACCTGTTTGATGGAGAGAGAAGCTCCTTCAAAGACACGCATCTAGCTGTTTCTATTGAGCCAAGCACCCATGATGATTAGATAATTAACTCATTTTTATGCTATTTCTGTACTTTGTTATTGGCCTTTCTCCACCGAACTCAAAGGAAAGTTCATTTCTTTTAGGGACTGCTCTAGGTAGATTCAGTGATGATAAAATATTGAACCAAATTTGTCTTGCAAAAACACACATTAAGATATGATGTACTGTCTCTTCTTAATGACATGAGGCCCATTGTTCTAGATGTGGCAATCCTCACCGTGAGAGCTGATCAGCTGAATGCAAGACTTTGAATTGGATTAAGTTATATAAATTTTTCAAGGGTAAGATAAGATATTACATAGCTTTGTTGGGAAACCTTGCCATATGCTCGCTATAGATATTTTTCAATTTATAATTTTTATTTGATAGTCTCACCAAAACAAATGGAATAGGAAGATTAGCGCGGCGTTGCCGCGCTCTATTTCTAGTGACATCCGAACGGGCCTGTAATCGGGTTTCTGAGAAAAAAAAGAAAGTTTATCTTGGGCGGGTTACCTTATGAATCGTCTCTAGACAGCCTAAGACGGCCCTCAAGATACAGCCGCCGTCCGCGGAGGAGAAGGCCGCCAGCGAGGCCAGAGTAGAGCGGCCAGAGGAAGAAGATGCTAGCGTTTGAGGAGCAGGTGGTGGTAGACCTGGTGGATGACCCCAACGGCGGTCTAGTGTTGCTCTCCTCCGGCCTCCCGCTCGCCTCCATCGCCGCCGCCCTCCTCCTTCACCTCCACCACCATACCCCTCCCCCTCCCGTCGCGGCCGTGGGATGCGTCCTTGTCCTCTCCGCCTCCGACTCCCTCAAGACCCGCATCCGCCGCCGCCTCCTTGGCCTTCTCGACCTCCAGGACGTCCCCCCCGACATCCCGGCCCAGCAGCGCGCCTCCCTCTACTCCTCCGGCGCCGCGCTCTTCCTCTCTCCCCGCGCCCTCACCGCCGACCTCCTTACCTCCCGTCTCCTACCCTCCCAGGTCCGTGCCCTCCTTCTCCTCTCCGCCCACCGCTCCTCCGACACCTCCTCCGACGCCTTCATCGCCCGCCTCCTCCGCCACCGCCACCTTCTCCCCGTCTACGCCTTCTCTGACCGCCCCCACGCCATGGTCGCCGGCTTCGCCAAGGCCGAGCGCGCCATGAAGAGCCTCTACGTTCGTCGCCTACACCTCTGGCCCCGTTTCCATGTTCTTGCTGCCGCCGACCTCGAGCGCGCCCCGCCAGACGTAGTCGATGTCCGCGTCCCCATGACGCCGCCCATGAGGGGCATCCAGGCCGCCGTCCTCGCCGCCATGGACGCCTGCCTCAAGGAGCTAAGGCACACCAACAAGGTGGACGTCGACGATCTCACACTTGACAAGGGCCTTTTCAAGTCCTTTGACGAGATCGTTAGGAGGCAGCTAGATCCCATATGGCACACGCTCGGCAAGAAGACAAAGCAACTCGTCGCCGACCTCAGGACTCTACGCAAGCTGCTAGACTACCTCGTCAGGTGATCAATTACTACTGGCAGCTAATCATTTCGTGTTCCTGAGTATTTTCGTCTTTCTCTTCTTCTATAATAAAAGGGCTAATTCCTTATGAGCCATTGAAAAAAGCTTGGATTCCTTATTAGCCACTGCAAAGTTTGAATTTCCTTATTAGCCATTCATTTTAACTTTTGTTCCTTAGTGACCACTATGGTCATTTTTGTTCCTAAAATACTCTTACATGTTGCAAACCAAACTTAAATTGTGAGCACCGTAATTTCTTCAATAATTTTGTTTTGATTCATTTAGTAATTTTGTATCAATTCCTCGAGTAATTATGTTTTGATTCCTTCAATAATTTTGTTTTAGTTAGTAATTTCATTTTGGTTTCGTTAACAAAACAAATCTTGAAAATTACCAAATGAACCGAAACAAAAATTACTGAATGAAATATAATTATTGAGGGAACAAAAAATTTATTGAAAGAATCGAAATAAAATTACTGAATAAATCTGAAATAAAATTAGTGAAGGAATCAAAATAAAATTACTCGAGGAATTGATACAAAATTACTGAATGAGAAAAAATTACTAAAGGAATCAAAACAAAATTATTGAAGAAATTACGATGCTCACAATTTATGTTTGACTTGCAATATGTAAGGGCATTTTAGGAACAAAAGTGACCATAGTGGTCACTAAGGAACAAAAGTTAAAATGGATGACTAATAAGGAAATTCAAACTTTCCGATGGCTAATAAGGATAACTTTTTTCAATGGCTGATAAGGAATTAATCCATAATAAAATGAATGGAGAATCTCTACACGCATGTCATTACAGGTATGACGCGGTGACATACTTGAAGTACCTGGACACGCTGAGAGTATCTGAAGGTGTCCGATCAGTTTGGATACTTGCTGACTCGAGCCACAAGATATTTGAGCTCGCAAGAAGACGTGTTTACCAGGTTGTCAGAGCACATGATACAAAGGATATAAAGGGTACACAAACAAAGAAGAGGAAAATGACACACAGTAGTACCAACAAAGGAAGAGAAACCGGTAACCCTCATTTGCAAAATAATAATAATAATAATAATAATAGTAATTATTTTTTGCGATTCAATAATAATTATAATTCTATAACACAGAGGGTAATATATTTCTTCATTCCTGCAGGAATTGAGGATTCTATTCCTGACAAAGATGTCAGTGGGAAGGCTAATGCTGATCTGGGCGTTGTCCTGGAGGAGGTTTTGGAGGAGGCACCAAAGTGGAAAGTATTACGGGTCAGTATCCAGTTTCTCAGTGTATAAATTATACAGACACAAGAACTATACAAAGCTGATCTGCTGTATAATTTTTTGCAGGAATTGTTGGAGGAGATAGCGGAAGAACAGATAAAGGGTGATATTGAGAATGATGGAACTGCC
This sequence comes from Zoysia pacifica, assembly GCA_001602315.1. Taxonomy (NCBI): domain Eukaryota; kingdom Viridiplantae; phylum Streptophyta; class Magnoliopsida; order Poales; family Poaceae; genus Zoysia; species Zoysia pacifica. The sequence goes on along the minus strand of BCLH01002378.1, from coordinate 25,224 downwards.
GCAGTTTTGGTAACATGCAAAGATGAGCGTTCATGCTTGCACCTGCAAGAATGCATATCAAAAGGCCCACATCAGGTTACACTTAAAATCTTAAATGTATTGTTTTATGCACATTTGGTGTGGTGCGGAGAGGGTAAATGAAATATTACTGTATGGTTTCTAAGCCCACAGGCCACAGGCCACATTACAACAAGAACTTACATTCCACAATTTGGTGAGGGCTTCCATTTTAACTTTTTCTTACCCTTCCTAGATGTACATCCTCTCATTACATGGAGTCGCTGCTTAATGCTTAAAAAGAAGATGCTCTAGGCGGGGCAGTCAGGCTCTGCCGAGCTCCTTGGTGCACCTAGCTGGCTGTGTACATTTGTTTTCTTTGGAAGGAAACTTGTCATATTAGCCCACACCCACAGTTAAAAGAAAATAATGCCTACATAAAAACCTAGGTAAATAATGGGGTGAAGCTTGCATAGTGCCTAGGCAGCCTCTTAAGAGACCTAGGCAACTGTTATTTTAACTAACAATAAGGATTTATAAGATAGAAACAATTAAGGAAAACTACTTTAACTTGACAAGCAAACTACAGCACCATGGGTAGCGGTCACAAGCCATATTATCTGTGATCAGTATAAAGTATCCTCCTAGCCCTATGCCTCACATCCATGGCAGCCAACATTAATTTTTATAGCACTAAATTTTGTATTGCCGCATATTGGCTATCATCTTCCTAGCATCGAGTACTTAAATGAAAGTTTCTTTCTGAGTTGATGAAAAAGAAAGCCATATACATCCCTAATGTTGACTTACTTCTTTTCAATAAGGTAATGCGAGAAGAGTGGGAGAAATATCTGCTTGATAAAGCTGAACTTCATGGATTACGTAAAAATAACAAGGAAAAAGCTCAGCAACCAAAAGGTTTTGGTGTCATGGATGGAGAAGTTCAAATGGGGCGTAGTGATATTGCAGGTCCTATTAGCATTGGCAAGCTTGAAACTAATGCTTTACTTGCATCTGCCTCAGAAATAAGGGCTCTTACTAAGGAAGAAGACGTCAAGGATGATTCAAATGTCCGCTGCAGTAAGGGGGGGTTAATAAAGGGAAAAGGAAAGGGAAGATCAAAGAAAACCATGGCAAAGAGGGAAGTTAGTAATAGAATAAAGAATATATATCGAGAAAATGATAATGACCAAGGGACTGATCTGGAAGCTCAAGATCAATCAGGAAAAACATATGGACAGGTTGATACTGATGCTTTTAAGGTGCCTGCAGCTGATGCATTTTCTCCAGTCTCTACCACTGTCGATGCCTCTAACTGTTCATCTGCAGGAGAGTTGGCAAATGGCAAACCTCTACCTCCTGTTCAATTTTATGCGTTAGACAGTGAACAGCATATACTTGATGTGTGGAAACCCTCTGTAATTATTGTTTATCATCCAGATATAACCTTTGTTAGAGAAATTGAAGTATACAAGGCAGAAAACCCATCAAGGGAGTTAAAAGTTTACTTTCTCTGTTATGAAGATTCCACTGAGGTGCAAAAATTTGAGGCTAGCATTCGCCGGGAAAATGAAGCATTTGAATCTTTGATCAGACAGAAGTCCCTAATGATGATACCTGTGGATCAGGTGGTGTTTCCTCATCACAAAATAAAAGAAATCGTTTTAGTTTGACTTTAGCAAGTGAATCCATATGCTCCAGATCTGATGCATATTTTAGCACTCTGCCATATATAAGCTAAATTACTGCAGAAACATGGTATGACGGGAATCATTCCATAAATTTCTGATACATGAAACACGTTTATATTTCGTTCAGGATGGCTGTTGTATCGGACCAACTTTAGTAAATGAACCAGAACCTCATTTATCTCAGAACTCAATTACGAGGAAGGCAGGTGGTCGAAAGGCACCAGAAAAGGAGATGCAGGTGAGATTTCTGGTCATTATTTTAGTGGGCTGACTATATGGTGTGTTTTTATCATGTGAGTTGCTGAAATGTTTAGTGATGTATTTTTGTAGGTTATTGTAGACATGAGAGAGTTCATGAGCAGTCTTCCAAATGTATTGCACCAGAAAGGTATTCGAATAGTACCGGTTACCCTTGAAGTTGGTGACTACGTTCTTTCTCCTTTGATCTGTGTTGAACGAAAAAGTATTGCGGACATGTTCCAAAGTTTTGCTTCTGGCCGTCTGTACAATCAAGTTGAGACCATGGTACGGTATTACAAGATCCCAGTTCTTCTGATAGAGTTCTCACAAGATAAGAGCTTTTCCTTTCAGGTACCCAGCCCTCCCCTTAAAGGAGAAAAAAATGCCTATAGGTGGCAGGTCTTTTAATTTTTCTTTATAGATGATGTTCCTTGAGTAATTTTAAGTCAATGTCCATTGGGACTGTTGCATTCATTGGTCATCATTTGATTGTTCTTACTGGCATGCTCATTTTGGTACAGTCTGCAAGTGAGATTGGGGATGATGTCTCCCCGAGGAACATAATCTCGAAGCTTTCATTGCTAGTCCTTCATTTCCCTCGGCTTCGCATAGTCTGGTCCCGCAGCCTGCATGCAACAACCGATATCTTCATATCACTCAAAATGAACCAGGATGAACCTGATGAGAACAAGGCGATGAGAGTCGGTGTGCCCTCAGAGGATGGAATTGTGGAGGATGATGTGAGGTAAGTTGTGTCTTGTGTAGGACCAAGGGGGGTTATTTCTTTTGGGCCCAATGACTCTGGGTCATCAATATATGATGATTGTTTCTTTCTCAGGGCCGAGAACTACAACACATCAGCTATTGAGTTCTTAAGGAGGCTCCCTGGGGTGACAGACGCGAACTGCAGAGCAATAATGGATGGATGCAGTAGCTTGGCCGAGCTGGCCCTGCTTCCGTTTGAAAGGTTAGCGGAACTAATGGGCAGTCAGAAAGGAGCACGCACACTGAAGGATTTTCTCGATGCGAAGTGTCCAACGATGCTGTGATGTGTCTCTGCATCCTGCCGAGGAATGGCTGGATGATGAGAGGCTAGTAGCAGTATGGTGAACAATTGTCTGTTGTCACGTTGGGAGGGTTATTAGAGGCCTTGCTGGTGTAGTTATAGATAGGGTATTTTTTGTCAATATTTTTTTGAATTGTTCTTATGTTCAATTATATTGTTTTATTTTATTGAACTGAGAGAATCACCTCGCTCTTGCTCATTTATGAAGGCCGTGAAAGAGGGTTGTTAGTGTCATTTGACGAACATTTTGAAGCTGAACTATCTGAGAACCATGAAACAGATTTGATGTTTCATGCTAGAGCAAAATCCAGATCATGAATTCCCACAGGTTATAAATACCCTGCCAATTAGAATACGTGTTCCAATGTAACTAAACAGGGCACTTTGAAACCTGCAGAACCTTCTTTCTTTCTCAGTATCGCTGCTAGCCTACTAGGTAAAGTTTATTGCAGGTTTTCATTAATATAGAATTATATGCTCGCGTCACGTTTCGTCGCTGTCTCTTTCACTATGGAAACAAATTGGACCGAAGATTAGACTGGAAACTTGAGAACTCTACATTGTGACAACCTTTTTTTCTTTGCTAAAACTTCCGGACTCATCGGTGCAGTTTTAGTATTTTATATTCTCCACAGCTCTATATATGTTGTAGATTGGAAAATGCTGCCTGCCCCTGACCTTTCCGATATACTCCGTCCACCATCTTGTATTTGACAGTGGTATGGTAGTATCATTTTGAATTACTCATATATAAGGGCGAATTTAATATATGCCATCACAATTTTACAAACTTTAAAATATGTCACTGATGTGTCAATGACAGATGAATTTAAGGGTGCGTTTAGTTGGGTCAGCTGTGACAAAAGTGCTTTCGAGAAAGCAGCTTTCTTTTAGTTCAAAATCAAAAGCAGGTCTGAACTTGTTTTTGCCAGCTGTGAGTGCTGATTTATATATATTATAATTATACATAATTATATATTACTACAGTTACAATTATGTAATATAATTAGAATTGTTTCATAATAATATAATTATAATTATTTATACCACATAATTATAATAATATATAATTATATTACATATAATTATATTTTTATTATAATTATATAGTTTAATCTATATTATATATTATATTATATTTATAATATATATAATACTATATATGTTATAATTATATATTATTATAGTTATGTAATATAATTATAATTATATAATAATTATAAACTATAATATATTATATATATATATTATACTTATATATATTTGTCTTACAGTTTCACAACTTCACAGCTGTTTTAAACCAAACAGCTTTTAGCTTTCTCATAGCTCATATTTTACAGTAGCTTTTTCACAACTCAGAACTCACAGCTGCTTTTCCACAGATCACAGCTCAACCAAATACACCCTAAATAGCATATTTCAAATTTCACAAAATTGTAATAACATGTATCAAATTAATCCCATATAATTATCGTCATTTGAATTTTGATCAGCCATGGGCCTAGTACTTGATTAATACTACCTGCCAAAATAGTGATTCCTGAGAATTTTCTGATGCTGCAAATTTTGCTAATCATTTTTGACTTCCAAAGCGGCGCACAAATTAGGCAGATCTAACAGGAAGGAAAAGATCTCTCAAAAGATAACAAGAAATATAGCAGTGTGAGACTCTTTTTTTATGTGGTTTATACTCTCTCTGATTTTAAATTATTTACATCATTGACTTTTAACATCAAATTTGATCTTTATTTAAAAAATTGTTTCAATTTGTAAAATTATTGTCATGACTAATGATAAATTAATAATAATAAAATTTTACACAGTTGAATAACTTTTTTTAATAAGATGAATGGTCAAAGTTGATGTTAAAAATCAACAGTGTCAATATTTTAAAACTGAAAGAAGTATCTAAAGTTGTCTTTTGTCCAGGTACATAGGCATAAGCTCGTGTGTGGCAGATCGTATGTGTTTTGTCACACCGTAGATGACGATATAGCAGGTGCATGTTCTATGTTAGCTGAACTTCTCTTTGTCATTGTTGATTTTTAACATCAATTTTAACTATTTATTTTATTAAAATTTTTAATAAATACAATATTTTTTATAATTTATTGATATAAAGTTATTTGAATTATAATTTATAATTTTACATATTTTAAAATAATTTTGTAAATAAAACGAGTTATTAAAATTGATGTAAAGGAGTGTCGCCGTTGACTTTTAAATTCAACTTTGACCATTCGTTTTATTCAAAAACTTTGTTCAAATGTGTAAAATTTTAAGTTGTGATTCAAATAACTCTAATAATAAATCAAATTATATCAAACTATATGAAATTTATCAAACTTTATTAATATTTTTGAATAAGATAAATGATCAAAGTTAAATTTAAAAGTTAACAGCGATATTAATTAAATAACAGAATGAGTATGTATTTAATATGTTGCGTGTGCAGAGATGGAGGAAGATGACCAACTTTTCAACCTGATACTAGAAGCAAGGAAAGATGCTGTGGAAACAATCAAGCAAACCCAGCAAGAACTGGTTGCCGTGGCATTGGTGGACCGAATGCTAGTTAAGTTTAAATAAAGTTAAATTCCTTTTACTAATAATATTTAAAAAATTGCATAATTTTTAATGTAAAAATATACTTTTTATAAAAAAATTATTTCACAATGAATCAAAAAATATTATTTTTTATATAATAAAATATTATTAATTATATGTTATTAATTTAAAAATGTAAAAATACTTTTTATAAAAACTTATTTTATAATTTTTCTATAATACAATATTATTAATTATATATTATTAATTTAGAAATGTTTATATTGTGGAGTACGTAATCACGCCGGACTGACATGGCACGTGCGAAATGTTCAAATCAGCTTGTTAATTTGGTACCAGCTTGTTATTACTGCTAATCAAGCAAAGGCAGCTTGTTATTACTGCTAATGTCGTAATAGCATTAGAGTACTCCGCACGTGCACACATACTATTATGTGCTAATAAAAAGCCCATACAACGCTGGGTCGATATATCGCATTACACTGACTGCCTGATTATTGACGTCCTCACGTTGCAGCAGCTTGCTGGTGCCTCGATCTGCTCCTCAGGCTCAGTGCGCGGTGCGTGCCTGGTCGAGCTGCACCGCCCAGTCTTTGACGTCGTGCGCCTTGCCGGGCTCGCCAGGATGACAAGGCTGCTGCTGCAGGTACCGGTACATCCACGCCAGCACACCCACCGCCGCCGCGCCCAGCCCTCCCGACGACACGAATCCTGCCGTCAGCAGCGCCACCGTGAAGCACGCCGGCACGAGCACGGGGCTGAAGATCACTAGCAGCGGCGTGGCCACGATCAGCGCCAGCACCGTGCCCGTCAGCGCCAGACCTGACAGCAGCAGCAGAGAGAAGGCCGCTGTGCCCGCTGCCAGCGCCTTGGCCGTCGCAGCTGCCGCCGACTGCTGCTGCTGGTGCTGCCCGTAGTTGTCTTCGCCGGAGAGGCCCCTCATGTAGTGCTCCCCGACGGCGCCGCCGCTTCGACCTCCCCGATGATGCGCTTCGGCCATGATCACACTCTGATTATTTATTAACGGATCAATTTGGTGAATGCACATGATGAAGAATGATCACCATATATATGGCAGGAGGACCAGGTAGCATCGTCGGTCGCCCGGGAGGGGGGAGACAGAAGCGACGACGTGTGGAGGGGTACGTGGCGATGGCATGCCTCCACGTGGACGCTTTGATGCTTCACTTCAGCCACGTATTCACGATCCAGTTATTTCATTCTTCTTTGCTCTCTACCAACTACAACCATGCAGGACGATGGAGAATGGTTAATTAATTACGACTTTATTGAGCCATGCAAACCAATGTTGTCTTCCTCTTGTCATGTATATAAGCATGCAGAATCTCTAGTGGCTGAAGAAATGGGTGGCACTGGGCAGCCGAATGTGGAGGAGAGAAGATCGAAGAGACTAGAAGCGAGGACGAAGACGAAAGATGCAACGATAAAAAGGGATCAGATCCACTACGTAGCGCATATCGCAAAGTGCAACGACGTACTAATAGTCAATAAGGATATGCTGGTGCTCTCGCTGTCCGTGCCGGCGGCGGCAGCTACATCAGCCAGCACCAGCAGCTGGGCGGCCGCGGTGAATCGCATTTTCCTTGGCCGGAGGAGTGGTCGACAGAAAATGCGCACTGTTGTGGCGATGGCTGACCTGCTGGGCGACCTGGGCGCGCGCGACCCGTTCCCCACGGAGATCGAGAGCAATTTCGGGGAGAAGGTGCCGGGCAACGTGGACACCCTCCACCGCATCCTCATCCCCAAGCTGTCGGCGCTTTCCCTCGCCGAAGCGGCGCCGCTCTCCCTGGACGACGCGCGGAGGCTCCTGCACAAGGTAGTCGGATGGAGGCTCATCCTCTCCGAATTCGAAGACAAGCCCTGCCGGCTGCAGTGCCTCTGGAAGGTGCGCGACGAGCCCTGCGGCACACAGCTCATCGCCAGGATCACTGCCGCGCTCGACGGCGCTGGCCATTATTCTCCTGCAGAGCTCGTCTTCGAAGGGGCCCCTAGTAACCACCAGGTGAGGGCCGAGCTCTCGTCGGACGGCAGCCTCACCGTCAACGACTACGTCATCGCGGCCAGGATAGATCAAGTCAAGACGCTCGATCTTATCCCAAAAAAGCGAGTCTGGGCCTGATCGATGATGGATTTCTCTTATTTTTTTGTTCCATTCTATGTAAGAATTTTAACGTGGCATGTTGTGAATGATCGAGCTAGCTTCAAATTTTATCTTGGGCAACATTCTCTTCTTTTTGCTAGTATTAGCAAAGAACGCGAAACAAGTTAGTTTCCTTGTTAACTCCCCTGCCCTGGAGCTCGAATAATACAGCTCAAGCGACAGCGATCTTTCCCGAGAGCAACAACTGTCCTGGAGCTCGAATAATACAGCTCACGTTGAGAGAGGTAAGATGAACAATAATGCGCTGTCATCTTTTTAGAAGGGTCCTTCCAAGAACTTGTTCGTTTATTCTCCAATCTACTTAGATTACACTATACCATTTTCACTTTTTACCAACACTTTCTACAGTCGGCAAAAGACATTTTTACCGGCAAGTAAATTGTCGGCAAAGATTTTGCCGACACTTTGTAAACAGTAGCAGTAGAAGCAGTGGACAAAGGTTTTGCCGATAGTTTTTACTTTTTCCGACACATTATGAGCCGTCCTATGTTGAACCTTTGCCGATACATATCAGTTTTACCGACAGTTAATAAGCTTTACCGACAGATATTTTCTCGCACATAAACTGTCGGCAAAAAGGGAAACATACAATTTGTATATAATCAATGTAATCTACACTTCCATGAACCACCAAAAAGACAGGAAATTCTTCACATCAGGTGTACATACAATAGAATTCAAACAATGAGATTGCAAATGTACATCACAAGTTTACAATACAAAGGACAATCATATAGCGGTGTCACCAATTTAGACATACATTAACTACAGACAAGGCAGCTCCAGTTGGAGTTCTAATATTTTTTTTTTCAAGTCCAAAGCCAAATGGACAGCCACTGCATCAGTTACAGATACAGGAAAGTTGCATGCCAAAACATCAGGCCTCCTGAAAACAAGTTTGCTCTTAATTTAGCCACTGCATAATCAGCTACAAAATTATAAATTAGGAGGGGATTGAATCTATTACTCTTTAGTTTTCATGCAAACCGAACGTGCTCTAAAGTAGATCAAATAATCTTCGCTTACCTCTAGTGAGTTGAAACTATAATTAAATTTGAACCGTTGATTATTAATTAAGGAGAATGATTAATAAAATCGATAAACAAATTCCATGTCACCCGGCACTGCTTCCGTGATTGCTGCGACCTCATATCTCATTCCTTTCCAGCGATGAGTTCACGATCTGGCGCCTCCTGTGCCACGACTTCAATAGATGATGACGTCCCAAAGATTCCCTTATTCACTTATTTGTCATGTTACTGGAGCTGAAACGTTTGTACCAAAGCTGACATGTTATTGTTCGATGATCATTTACTTGATCACGTTCCGGTAGAAACGAGTTCAGCCACACCATCCATTGTGAACGTCCCAAATCTCCAAAAATCATGGAGTTGGCGACGCCCTGTAGCATGTAACATTTCCACCAAATTGGCGACACCACCTGTAGGCTGTAGCACATCACATTTCAACCAAAATGGTCACGGACAGTGTTCATGCATGCACGCATGTGTTACTTTCCAAAACAAAATGATCTAGTTTCCAAAATTATCACATGCCTTACTTTTCAAAATAAAGAGATTATTTTTAAATTAAATGGTATAATAATTAATTATTTATATTGAATTTTTACCTTCTAAGAGGTAAAAGATTGATTTCCTCTTCGAATTCCGTGCAAATGTACAATCCACGTTCATCCTAATCTATATAAAACCGATAAAAAATCACTACAAATCAAAAATCAAAATTTAAATAAAATTTAGTCGAAATACTAAAGTAAATCAATTGATGTTTTTTTAATTTGAATGAGTGATAATGAATTTGCCTGAGAGTGATTCTCGATCTATGCTTGAAAGTGATTATGTTTGATTCTTGAGATAAAATTTTGATCCGAGTCATTCACAGAGTCAATAGAAACTATTTTTTTTAAGATTCCAGCTCCTTTGCTCATTTCAGAGAATCACTAAAAACACTTATTTTGAAAACAATTGACACAACTTTTCTGATTCTGATTCTAGCACTGTTGCCCCTGGTATAAACTGCAAATTATAGAAAATCATATTGGCAAAATCCTAGAGCGGCAGCCAAACATTCATATTAAATCATGGAGTTGTTGATGCCCCGTTGCATTTAACATTTCCACCAAATTGGCGATACCACCTCACATTTCAACCAAAATGGTCACGGACAGTGTTCATTCATGCACGCATTGTTACTTTCCAAAACAAAATGATCTGGTTTCCAAAATTATCACATGCCTTACTTTTCAAAATAAAGAGATTACTTTTAAAATTAAATGGTGCAATAATTAATTATTTATATTGAACTTTTACCTCCTAAGAGGTAAAAGATTGATTTGCTCCTCAGGTTCCGTGCAAATGAACCATCCACCTTCATCATCCTAGTCTATATTAAAATCTACCTTAAAAAAAAAGTACGTTGTAGAAGGATTGATGGGCCAGGGCATCAATATTTCCGCCGGAGCGCGGAAACCAGCTGCCACCATTTTCTCGAAATCCACAAAACCGATAAAAAATCACTACAAATCAAAAAATCGAAATTTAAATAAAATTTATTCGAAATACTAAAGTAAATCAATCGATGTTTTTAATTTGGATGAGTGATAATGAATTTGCTTGAGAGTGATTCTCGATCTATGCTTGAAAGTTCTGTTTGATTCTTGAGATAAAATTTTAAGATCAAGACAGAGAGTCATTCACAGAGTCAACATAAATTATTTTTTGAGATTTCAGCTCCTTTGTTCACTTAAGAGAATCACTAAAAACACTTATTCTGAAAACAATTGACACAACTTTCCTGATTCTGCTTGGTAGAGCCTAAAGGGGGGGGGGGGGGGGG
>BCLH01002377.1:10243-45634 GCA_001602315.1 Zoysia pacifica | reverse complement strand
GCCTCGCCGTACGTGCGCCTCGGGCCGGCCGCACGAAAGGCCCCGCGCCAGAAGTCCTCAACCTCCAAAGAGTCTACCTTCACCCCAACCAAAATACCACCCGAAAGGCCAACCGATGGAAGCCAGATCCATCTAAAACAAACACCCCCACTCAGATCATTCAGCTCCCTATCCAAGAACGACTCCTTTTTAGTTTCTTGAAGGCCTAAAAAGTTAATTATTATTCCATGTGAAAACAGATAGCACACACATGAAACGGTATCTGTGCTGAAAGCAGTGACTAACTGACTATGGCATCACCAATGCGCCTGCACTTCTCGCTTCCATGAGGTCATCGATTAGGCGGCGCAGATCACAGTGAGAGGAACCGCCATCTGCCATGGCTGCATGAGCCTTCACGGAAAGCTCCTTGATCCTGCTCCTCGCCGCGTCCCCCGCGCCTCCAGGCTCCATGAACATTGCTACCGCTTGCGCCACCGCTTGAGCAGGGACCAGCTCGTTCTCTTCATACATTGTGCTCCGAACCCCGGCCCCTTCCGGCCATATCCGCTCCCCGATCCCCAGTACTTTCGTCACAAACCTTTCAGTGATGAACTGCTCGACCACCATCGGCCATGTCAGCACCGGTACGCCGGCCGCCACTGTCTCCATGACAGAGTTCCATCCACAGTGAGTCACGAATGCCCCAACGGCCGGGTGTGCCAGTATCGGCGTCTGTGGCGCCCAGGCGGTTATGACCAAGCCCCTATCTCCAACTCTCTCCTTCCACCCCTCCGGTGGTGCCCATGAATCGGACCTGACCACCCACAGGAACGGCTTTCCGGAGGCTTCTAGCCCAAGTGCCACCTCCTGGAGCTGAGCATCCGAGATAGGAGCAAAGCTGCCGAAGCACAAGTAAACAACCGAGTTCTTTGGCTTCTTGCCCAGCCAGTTGATGCAATGTGAGTTGCTGGCTATGGCATGTGGCAATGGCAATGAAAGAGGCCCGATGAAGTAGGCGCGATTCACATAGCCATTGGCCACATATAACTCACAGTACCCGTGCTCCAAATCGAAGAAAGTGTTCACAACAATTCCAAAGCACCTACTCAGTGACAAGGATATTTTCTCTTTTGCGAACCTGAGTGACAAGGATATAGGATCTTGTGTGCCAGGGTCCTTTGCTTCTTCTTCTTGGCTTCTCAAGAACTCTGGTAGCTCCGTAAGTGGAATGTGTATATCTGGGGCTGGAAAACGAGGAATCATCACCACCCCGTCGGTGGCGGCCTTGCTGATGCCAGCACTCGCGAGGTGGCGGATGGAAAGAGTTGGGAAGGTTCCTATGACATAGAACATGATACATGGCACGCCGAGATCAGCAGCCACACCTGCGTTCCAGAAGAAATGTAAGTCTGTGACGATGACGTTGGGCGAGATCTCCCGGATGAGGCCCTCCTGCCCTGGCCGCATCAGCGCCTCGTTCAAGGCTATGCCATCAATGATACGACATGAGTCCGCGCCCTTGGCCGCGGATAAGTTCTCAACGCCTGACGGGAGGCCGTCCACTTCAGGGAATGGGTAGGTCGCCACCTCGACGGCGGCAGCGGCACGGCTGGGTCCGCGCCTGGCGAGAGCTGACCGGACAACGGAGGCGTTGGCAGGGGTGACGGCGACTATGGCCTCGACAATGTCTGGCCTAGTAGCAGCGAGGTGGAAAGCAAGGCCCGTGAAGGGGATGATGTGGCTAGTGGCGAAGAAGGGCATAAGAAGAACGCGGAGCTTCTTGCTCTGCCTAGCGGAAGCCATTCCTACTACAAGTTTAATTTACTTGCACGTTTTGGACCGAGGAGAGGAGCTCCTGTATCCTTATATAGGCAGACAAGGGTCATCCATTAAAAATGAAAAATAAAAAGCTATCCTTAGAGCTCCATCTCCATTGCATCCTTGCAGCCAGGTTCGGCCCCCACATGGTCTGCTACCCTATCCCTATCTATCCTTTAGGTCGTCAGGTGTATCTTTTTACATCCCTAACAATAATGATACTCCACCCATTCTAAAAAAAAATAGTACCAACTTCAACCAATAATATCTATATATTCAATTAAATTTAAAAACATTAGATTTGTGCTTTTTATAAAAATATTTTCCTAATAGATATTATTATGTTATTCCCTCCATCCTAAAACAAGTCCTTGGCATTTGTACTTTTACTTAATAAATACAAAAAATACTGAAAACAAGAAAAACAGTTATGACCACATAATTATTTTAAAAAATAGAGGGTAATGCATAATTAGAAGTTTAGTTGAAAGCGAAGTGGTGAAGTTCTTCCTAGGCGGCTGCTTTTTTAAACAGAGCAACCTGTAAACTTAATGTTATTAAGTTTGCTGATTTTAATGGAGATGTATTCAGAAGCAGCTAATGTCCAACTCCATTTTGTGTTTTTGTTGTTATATACTAGTGCTGCCATAGGCATGAAACTACTGCTAAAATGTCACCAACACGTTTCTAACTCAACCTGGCAAACTTAAGTGAATCCAAACGAGGTAATCTTAGATTAAGGAACCAGAGAGCAAGGAATAAGGGACTTCAAAGGACCACAATAAAACAAAGACACTGATCCTCGTTTGCACATATCAATCATTTTTTTTATCACTAGTCAGAGCATGCCTACTGGTACAAGCAGGGTTTCTCTTACCAATAGTACTGCGGAAACCGGTGGCCACTAGTTTTTCGAAACCGCAAAAACCGATCAAAAACTGATCCAAATCGAAAAATCAAAATTTGAACGAAGTGCTATAGTAAATCAATCAGTTTCTGGTTTATGGAGCGGTTTCACCGGTTAATCGATCGGTTTCTTCTGTTTTATCAGTTTTCGAGTTTCAAATTTGAAACCTACTAGTTTTATCGGTTTACCACTTAGTTTTATTGGTTTATCGACGGGTTTTACAGGTTGTTGAAATTACAAAAAAAATTCAAATTTTCAAATTTTGACTTTTTAAAATAAAAATCGGTCATCCATTGAAACCAGATCAGTTTTACCGAAAAGCTGCAAAAACCGGCCTGTTTTCACCTGGTTTGTAAACCTTGGTTACAAGCATTCCTTGTAGGAATCTAATGGTCAGCTATAATAAGATGAGACAATAGATAATATCAGCAACTTTACCAAGCAACTCCATATGAAACTAACCATTCCTTGTAGGAAACCACATTGGGCCTTAAAGTTACGTTGGGTCTGAAAAATTTCTTGACGGCCCACTTAGTACCGTAGTACAGGGGGGAAAAAAGAGAAAAAGGCTGGAATCACATCGAGGGCATAGACAGCCAACTCCAAGGAATCGCCCCTCCCATCCTCTGCTTTACCCAGCGGCCAGCTCCCCGGCTCCACCACACCAGGCACCACCTCCGCGCTATAAACCATCGTCCAGCTCGAGGCGCCCTCGCCGCGTACGCCAACGCGCAGCAGCGATGCCTGGCCGTCGGGCGATCGAGGTCCGGCTGCAGCCGAGCGGCGACGCGGCGCCCAAGTGGCGCATGTCGCTGCTGGAGAACACGTTCCGCGCGTTCCTGCAGCAGGGCGCCGGCGCGGACGCCGCGGCGAGGGCCGCCGTGTTCGCAGAGGGGTCGCTGTTCAGCCCGTTCCTCTTCGGCAAGTTCTTCGACCCCGCCGACGCGTTCCCGCTCTGGGAGTTCGAGCCGGAGGTGCTGCTCGCCTCGCTCCGCCGCGGTCCCGCCAGGACCTCCGTCGACTGGGCTGAGACCGACTCCGAGTACTACCTCAGAGCTGACATACCGGGTACGCTCGTGCACCTTGATCGATGCCTCTGTTTTTACTGAATTGTTCTTCTTATTAATGCCATGGTTTCGTTCAGAAAGATGCAACTGCGTAGACGATTCTTTACGTACTTTAGACGTGCGAGCTGAGAGAAGATGGTGCAGAGATCAAATTCTTTGCGCCACTCTAGCCAATGTTTCAGTTTAGCAGGCGCAGGGATTAGAGCCTTTCAGTTTGTGATAAGATTCCGCATATATTCCTTGTGATCGGAACGCCTAGCCTTGCTTCTGCCGCAGATTGCATTACTACTGCAGGACCTGAATGTGACTGAAAAAATTGCAGTCTTAGCGCTACATCCATCAACATTTGAGCTGTCATTTCTTTCAAAAAAGAAACATTTCAGATGCCGCGCCACTATCACTGACTTTATCAGTTGCTAGAGAAATCTTCTTGCAACTAGTAGTGGCAGTAGTTGCTTTTTTTTTATTATTATGTAGTAGTAGTTACTAGAGCATGAAAGCAACAGGAAGTCATGTGTCTAGCCTATTGCCCTCACTGCCTTTTCTGTGCTTTATTACTACAATGGTAACATGGAACCTTTACTTTTCGCTAGACTCGAAATATTCTTTGCGTTTGCGTGTGGCATACTACCTAAATCCACCGTGGTTTGATACAGAAATTCAGGTCAAAAACAGTGTCCAAGACGATTGCCAAAGCAGCCTGATCACCTGCAATATTCTAAGCCAAAAGATCCCATTTTCTCTTCAGGTGGGCGGAGATGCGAGGTGGAGGTGAGCGGGGACGCCGCCATGAAGGTGGTCGACATCAGCGGGCTGTGGCGCGCGCCTCCGGCCGACGGCCGGGTCGACTGGCGCGCCGGCCGGTGGTGGGAGCACGGGTTCGTCCGGCGCGTGGAGCTCCCGGAGGACGCGGACTGGCGGAAACTGGAGGCCTACTTCGACGACGGCGACGGTTCGCTGGAGATAAAGGTTCCCAAGAACGGCGACGCGCACCAAGCCACCGACTGATCAGAATCTGAACCTCGCCGCGCAATTTGAGGAGCGCATTGAGTTGAGCCTTTATTCTTCTTCTCCTGACAGCAGTTCATCGACGGAATTGGAAAAGATGGCATGATCTTGATAAAAGAGTTGCAAGATATGGTGGCGAAAAAGGGGCAGAGATCATTACGTCCGTTACCACATATATGTTCATGATGTTGAGATTATGTTCTTCAGTGCCGGCTGTTTAATGGTTAATTTGCAGCGTCGCTATCGGTTTGGTCATCGTTCAAATCCGGCGTCCGAGACCGTAGATATGATTCCGGAATACACGAATATAATTTCGAGGTTCACAGGCTTTAGAAAGCCGGATGTGGATTCTCCCGTGTCTTTCGGATGATCACTCTCTATCAGAGTCAGACTACTGCCGCCCTCTCCCTCTATCCTCAATCGTGCACTCGAGCAGATGAGCATCGCAGCTCTGACGGAAGCGGGACGCTTTCGGCTCTTCAGAATATTCTTCAGTGAAATTGTACCCCCAAAAAGTGTCTTTTCAATGATTGAACAAGTTTGTGCTTGTAATCTGTTGCCTAAGAAACTTCTCAGAGTCTGCACTAGCTAGACAGTTGTAGTGTTCCCGTGATGCTCCTCTCATCGAACTTTGTTACAGATAACTGATCAACCTGTCGTCGACAAGTGTTCGTCACAGCTTCTTGGCCATTCCATGAACGCCGGTCCCAGCTCGTTTCTGCGCGGTATCTTTGACCTGTCTTGACCAGCAGCTGACAAGGAGCTAGTGCTCGCATGATTTGAGTACACATGGCTCACTCACATCACTGAAGCTAAGAATGAACCCGTTCATGTCTTCTTGCTCTACTCACCAACTGATCCTTCGTCAGAATCAACGGCAAAAGGACAGAGATACGACAATGGGGCGAGACAGACAGACATGCCCCGGCCTAACTGTATGTTTCAATCAGTCTCAGCGTGACACCAGCTAACAGAGCTTCTTCTATAGCGTGAAGAATTCACCTACTTGCTTGATTTGGTTGGTTCTCCCTACGTGTGGAGTTTAGTACTGGCTTGATTTGGTTGGTTCTGCAAGAATTCGCCTACTTGCTTGGTTGGTTCTGCTAGAGAACACCGCCTATGGTGTAGAAAATGGGGTGCGGAGAATGACAAAGCGAGGTAAAGATTATAATTCTGACGGCCAAAAGAGCGTGGGCGGCTGTGTCCGCTCCGCCGTCGCCTTCTCAACGGCGCAACGTTAGTAGTTTAGGAACGAAAGGAACTGCAATTAACGACATAATGTATACCTTCTCCGTTTCAAAATTGTTGTCACTGGTTGGTTCAAAATTTAACTGACCGACGATAAAATTTTGGAACGCAGGGAGTAATAGGATGTTAGGCGGACTTATCTAAAAAAAAAACTAATTGAATTGATGTTGCCTGGACTCTGAATCTGACATTTTGTATTTGCTTTGCTACTGAGAGTTTTCAGTGTGTTTCAATCTTAAAAAGAAAAGAGGAAAAAAAAAAGCTAGAAGATCTTCAGGAAAGAAATTCTAGCAACCAACTGAATTTACCACAATCTCTACCACTCCAAAGTTCGTAGCAGGGCAACAAAAGTTCAGACACAATCTGACAAACCGAGGCGTTAAGAAATATATCCACGTTATCTTGGCCACAACGAAAGAGTCCAAGAATGCGGCCCAATTTCTTACCTTGAAGATGAAGAGAGGATCTTTCACAAATGCCCTTATAAACACCCAAGTCATTCCAACAAGCAAACCAAAACCGGTTACAAGCACCTCGGCCCTGCTAATTCACTCGCTTGACGTTCTCCATGGCGCCAAGCCCACCGGTTGTGTAGGAACTGGTGTGTCCGATCCTCCTAGGGATTGCTTCACCCCAAAAATCTAGCTAATATGATCAAGACCAACATGTGTCGCGATCTTAGCCATCCCGAAAGTTTTGGCTTGGCTCTTTGGGAGTAGTTAGCATCCGAAATTCTGTAGCGCATTTGCACGTCGGTACGGCGAGGGCAGAGAATGGAACAGGAGGTGAGAAGCGGCGGCGGCGGCGGTGGTGGCGGTCTTAGGGCGCACAGCTCCGTGTGCTTCTCCGGCGCGCTCATCGACGGCCCGCGGATCCAGCAGCTGCTGCTCCACTGCGCGGCCGCGCTGGAGTCCAACGACGTGACGCTGGCGCAGCAGGCCATGTGGGTGCTCAACAACATCGCCTCCGCGCAGGGGGACCCCAACCAGCGGCTCACGTCGTGGCTGCTCCGCGCGCTGGTAGCGCGCGCGTGCCGGCTGTGCGGTCCGGCGGCGGCCGTGAGGCTTCCGGTGAACGGCGCGCCGCTGGAGCGGGCCATGTCGGTCACGGAGCTCGCGGACTACGTCGACCTCACCCCGTGGCACCGGTTCGGCTTCACCGCCTCCAATGGCGCCATCCTCCGGGCTGTGGCGGACAGTGCCGCTGTGCACGTCGTCGATCTCAGCGTCACGCACTGCATGCAGTGGCCGACGTTTATCGACGTGCTGTCTAAGCGGCCCGGAGGCCCGCCGGCGCTCCGCATCACCGTGCCGTCCGCTCGCCCCGCCGTTCCTCCTCTGCTCGCCGTGTCGGACAAGGAGCTTGGCCTTCGGCTGGTCAACTTCGCCAAGTCCAAAGGCGTGCAGCTGGAGTTCAACGTCGTCAAGACCAAGGCCCCAAGCGCGGAGAAGTTGGACGCGTCCCGCCACGATCTCGCGTCCGTCTTGTCAGACCCGCCATCGCTGGGGCTGCGGGACGGCGAGGCGCTGGTGGTCAACTGCCAAAGCTGGCTCCGTCACGTCGTCCCGAGTTCGAGGGACACGTTCCTCTACGCCGTCCGCTCGCTGAACCCGCGCCTGGTCACCGTTACCGATGAGGACGCCGACCTGGACTCGCCGAGCCTCGCGTCCCGCATCGCCGGCTGCTTCAACTTCCACTGGATCCTGTTCGACGCGCTGGAGACGTCCGCGCCCAGGGACAGCCCGTGGCGGCTGGAGCACGAGACGGCCGTGGGCAAGAAGATCGAGAGCGTGGTGGGCGTAGACGGCGACGGCGCCGAGCGGTCCGAGTCCGGCGAGAGGCTCGCCGAGCGGATGCGGAGGAACGGGTTCGTCGGCGTCCGGTTCGAAGAGGAAGAGGCGGCCCAGGTGAGGCGGCTGCTGAGCGAGCACGCCACGGGGTGGGGCGTGAAGCGGGAGGAGGACATGCTGCTGCTCACCTGGAAGGGCCATGGCGCCGTGTACACGAGCGCCTGGACGCCTAATTAACTTAGTCATCGCCAATGGCGATCACAACAGGTGAGGATTCAGGTTTCTTCTGGTTAGGTGAAGACAGCAGATATAGTATAGAAACCATCTTCGTTCCGTTCCGCCATGATCACGGTGGAAGAGCCGATCATGACTCGAGAAGCGCGAAACATTTTGTAACGAAAACTATTGATGTTGGACAAAGTATCTCATTCCACCAAATAATCTTGTACTCCCTTCCATTTTGAAATATTGACCTTGTTGTTTTTTAACATTATATTTAATTGTTTGTCTTATTTGAAAATTTTATTCAAATGTGTAAAATAGTGTTTTAAATAACTTTAGTGATAAAACAAATTATAATATAGATATATGTATTTATAATGTTTTTTTAATAAGATCAATAGTTAGAGGGGGTATTTAAAAAAAGCGAAGCAAGAGTTGATAGTTGATACTTCGTAAATATGTGATATTTTTGATTTTTTAAAATCAATATTTAACTATTTATGTATTAAAAAACTTTAAAAAATATAAAACTAAACAACACAAGTTTAAAGTACTTTTAATGAATCATTTCACAATACAATAAATATTTAATATTTTCATAAGTTTTTAAATAAGACAAATAATAAAGATAGGTGTTTAAAAATTTTAAAAAAATATTTATTTTAAAATAAAGAGAGTATATAGTTGGCCAATGGGTTGTACCGAGTTGGGCAACCTGGGCTCGTGCATACTCCGAGATAGGTCGGTACAGCCCGTTTTCCTATGTTTAGGCACGTACAATCGTTTTTTACATGGAGAGTGCGGAATGACCTGGCTCAAACGATAGAAGGAAAAAAGAATTTTATGTTTATAATAACTTCTACTTTCTCTCTTATTTATTAATTTTCTATCGGCCCCCGCTCCAACGGCTGCTCCGCAGCCTCCGCTCGTCCGCTCTTCTTCACTCAACTCGACCTAATGCCCCGCGCCGGTGGAGTCGCGCGTCCCGGCCGCCGCCCCCGACCTTCCCAGTGCCGGTGCGCCGCCCTTCCTCCCCACCCCGTCCGCCCCCATCCCCACCCCTCCCGTCCGCCTGCGTCGCCCCTCCCTGTGCCTGTGCGTCATCCCTCCCCCGCCCCTCTCCGGCCGCCGCCCGCAGCCCTCCCCGCGTACCCTAGCCCCTCAGCCCGCCCGCCACTGCCCACGCGGAGGCAGTCCTCGCTCTTGTGGCGCGAACAGAGATGGCAGGAGTATCGCCGTCCTCCGCGCTCGCGTTCACGTCGCAGCCCCTGTCAACCAAGATCTGCAGGATCTCGGCCTGGCCGAGGCGAGTGGCCAAGTGAACCGGCCTGGGCCTTGCGCTCCTGGACGTCTTCACTGGAGATTCGGGGTCCGCGCCGGCCGCTAACAAGGTCTGGACGGCGCCGGCGCTGCTGCAGAGGATGGCGTGGTGGATGGAGGAGCGTCTGGCCCAGGTGCGTGGTGCTCGATGTGTATCCGCTCTGGAGGAGCGTGCGCAGGATGCAGCCGGTGGACTCGTAGTACTCGACTGCGCATCAGAGCGCGTCGTAGGGCTCGGTGAGGCCGGCGCCGACGCGCAGCTCCTCACCTGGGGCCGTGTCCCACGACCACGCTCTGAGCCTCATCTTGGTTTCTCTCTTCACACCGGCCTAGCCATCAGAAACAACACGATGTCATCAATCGACTGCTTAAGACTGAAGAGAGTATACGCTGCAGTATACATGATGATGCCTGCGAACCTGAAGCAGATGACGGGGCAACTTGCCGGCTGACGATTGCGGCGAAGAGCGCCGTGCAGTCGACATTGGCATGCAGTGACAGCTTCAGAGATCGCAGGAGCACCCGGGCAGTTGTGTTCGGATCAGCTCCGCACTGCAGAAGATAGAATCACTAAATCAGGGCTGTTTCAGAATGAACGCCCATCTCTTTTTTGAAGGCTGCAAACTGATTATTAGTGATAATAAAGGCAAAAAAAAAATTGGGTAAGATCCGCCGAAGCGGGTAGCCTTAAGCGCAATGTTATTTTGATCTTTTTTATGTACATATCCTCTGTTTTTTTTATTTGCAGGAATTTTTATTCTTACCATTGATAGTCTTTCTCGTCCTTGTGCCTTTGTATGCATCAAATATGTTTTGTTTTATGTCATGTTGAATCTAGAAAAGGAGTCACTGCTTCATATTTCACATATTCATTATGATAAGAAGCACAAAATTGCCATCCTTTATTGTCTTATTGTGTATTTCAGGAAGCAATGTTGAAAGCTGAGCTTAGCAATATATAGAGATCACAAAAGCGAGAAGGAATAGACTTGACATATCTCAAAAACGTGATTCTTAAGCTTCTTGAAACAAGTGCTGAGTCTTTTTTATTCTCTTTTTTGCACAGTAACAGATTATGTAAACCATGAATTTGATTTCTTTTGTCACAGGAGAAGTGGGGGGCCTTGTTGCCTGTGGTGGCAACATTGCTACAATTCAGTCCAGATAAGGTAAAATTGGAATAATTTGTTGCTGATTGCTTACTCTTTATGTTAGCTTATTATATATGATTGTTTACATATCAAATAAGTTAACCCAGGTACTGTAAGCATTCTAAGAGAGTATATTGTATTCATTCGGACTATTAGAAAATACTAAAAGGTAGTGCTATCTACCTCCATGATATGACGAAGTAATTTTACAGTTGGAAAATGCTTCATTTGCTATGTATAAAAGCATCTGACATTCCATGTACTTCACAGAATGTGCTGATTAACTTTGATGCCTTGTTTTCTAGGCTCAGTTCTGAGTAGAAATCTAAAAGTCCAACCATCAGTTTTTGACACATGAAGCTGAACCTACTGGGTTATATTGCTTCGTAAGAAAAGTTTTTGAATGATAAATTCTATGCCTAGACTGTTATCTCATTTTTGTTCTGGATTGTCAAATCTTGCATACTTTGATTTCAAAGTTGAAGATTATTTTTGTAATCTAAGCCATTTATGAGACATTATAAATAATAATAAAGGATCTAACAAGAAGATTGAAGATTATTTTGTAGCCCAGCTGTGGCCGGAGCTGGAGAAGAAATTACTTGATGTGAGAGGAAACAAATGTTTTTTTTTTTGGAGATTGTACTACGTGGCCATGAGCATCGCAACCAGGCACGGCCGTACATCCACACCGGCAGCAACCTCAACTGGCTCCAGTGCGATGCGCCCTGCGTCAGCTGCTCCAAGGTGCTGTTCCTCCACTAGTTTCTGTTGTCCGTCCTCTGCTTTCTCCTGTTCGTCGAGGCAGTGTGGTGTTGCATCATTTGTTGTCAGTAGTTCACTATTTCTAGATTGTTGAAGTTTACATGTTGTCGTTTAGATGTTCGACATGTCAAGCTTCATTTTTTTTCCTGTTCAGGCACTGAATATTCTGAGTTTAGCCAAATCTGCAAACTTTTATGTTCTGATTTTAGAATCATTATGCAATAAATTCCATGTCACATTTGTGGCATAATGATGTTTCAGTTTTATGGTTCGTATCTTTGGAATGAAAAAAGTTAGTTTGTTCTATTTCTTTCTATCATTCAGTAAGCAATCCTGTTGCTCATGACCCCTCGAGGTGATTTTTGATACAAATCTGATTTTTTTTTATTTGCTTTAGTTCGATGCTGAAATTTTTCTGTAGTCCTGGTAGCCATATAGGAAGAGCCATTTCACTATTCGTGCAATCATTTTTCTATCGCTGTAACGTCACCCTCTTAGGATATGTAATTGCTGAAGCTAATGTGATCAAGGGAGAATTGTTTGGGTATAGATAGTTTAAGCAAAACAGGTTTTGCAAATCGCAAGTCGTCTGTGCCCATAGCAAATCACGAGCATTGTACTCTAGGTGCTAATAAACTGTACTAAACAATTATAATGTATATTCTAATCATTGTGGATATTGTGTCAGGTTGTCAAACTTCAATCAGAGTGGTTATGTTGTCTCCCTGTATTTGAGAGGAATTATATCATGTTGTTTTGCTCGTAGTGTAGCACGAGCACTCGGACTATCGAATGTTAAATGCATCATTTTGCCCTGCTCATATGTAGCACGGGCATCGATGCTAGTTACTAGATGATTTCCTTTCTCGGGGCATTGCTTCGGAAATTTATGATAGTATTTTATGTATTTGTTGGAATAGTAAAATGAAATGGAAAAAATAATTTTGAGTCTGCCTCTAGAATAATCTATTACAACCTACGGATGGTTATGATGATATGAAAATACAGTCAAATGACTAACTATATACGAATTTCATAGAAAAAAAAGTAAAAATAGAGAAAATTCCGCATTCCAAACGGAACTAAACATTATTTACCATTCTTTTTGCTACATCATTTGATTAATTTCTAGATCATCATAGTACTCACATAAAAATAAGATGCGACAAAATTCCAACTACAATGATATGAAATTGAAATAGTATATATGCATAT
Source organism: Zoysia pacifica (assembly GCA_001602315.1). Lineage (NCBI taxonomy): Eukaryota > Viridiplantae > Streptophyta > Magnoliopsida > Poales > Poaceae > Zoysia > Zoysia pacifica. Next base: position 33,141 of record BCLH01002377.1, on the reverse strand, counting down.
CATGTGATCATTTCAATATAGCCTTTAATTTTTCCCCTAACTATTTATTAATCTCTTCAAGCATCCTGAGCTGCAAAAGAAATTGAACCGTGCTGCAGGCCACTTCAGGCCTACAGACCACTCCTTCACGGGCCCAGCAAGCAACAAAGCATAAGGAAATTGAACAACTGCTGGCCCAAGTAACTATGCGGTGCTTGCCTTTCGTTTCCTGTATGTCTTCTTCGGAGCTCATCCCATTCCCGTCTTCTTCATCTCCTCAGAGCAAAGTAAGGACGTGCGGCCGGGAGTTGGGGGAGGCCAGACAGGGCGGTCCTATGGAGATTTCCAAAAGTTCCCCCGGGGGGGGGGGGGGGGGGGGGGGGTGTGTTCCGCCGTTGCCCCCGAAGAGGCGATTCGCAGGATCACAGCCGCTTGCATATGGAGGTAGGATCTTCAGGTTGTCTATCCCATGCTGGGGCGGACGCCGAGGAAGAAGGGCAGATGGTGGCGGGGCAAGGGGAGGAGTGGAGCCAGCAGGGGAGGGGAGGAGGAGAAGCGTCGAGACAGCGCCGCTCCGTGTGGGTTCAATCTGAAATAGCGGAGGATGAGGGGAGTGGGAGGCGATGAGTCAAGGAGCTGAGGCCGCGGCGTTTAGATGCAGCGGAAGACGCGGGGGACTTGGAAGGCGACGAGTTGGAAGCGGAGGCGAGCGGCGGCGGAGCACTTTCAGCGAGCGTCGTGGAGAGTGAGGAGCGACGATGTTGCCATGGACAGTTTATGCAAATCGAGCGGTTTTAAAAAACTGGTGACGTGGGTTCATGAGATGTGAGATTAGACTTGTAGTGGGGATGATTATATAAGTATTATAGATATTTAAAAATAGTATATGTTTAGACTAATACATATGCAAATGAAAAATTATATTGATGTATTTTAGATGAGTGATAAAATAGCTATTAGTGCTCTAAGGTAACGGAAGAATTAAGAAAAAGACAAAAATTAAAATCAGTCTTCAGAAGAAAATTTTAAATGAAAAGATTAAGAAAGGAAACGGTCACCACTTCTAGTAGACTTTTTATGGGCCAGGAATTATTGACAATCTTGGACAAAAAACGTATTGGGCCTACAATTCTGGCTGTCCGAGTCTATCAACTCCGATCAGCCCGTGACCAGGCATGCGGACGATCTGATCAATGGCGGGCTCCGACGAGCGCTCGCCGCCGGCGATAAACCAGCGTGCGCGTCGGCTCGACACGTTCGTCTCCATCGCGCTTACCTCCGTCGCCACAATCTGCCTCATCCACCTATTGCGCAACGCGTCCGCTACCTGCTTCCCCTCCCCACACTCCCTCGGACTCACCCTCTCGTTCGCCCCCTTCCCCTACACCTCATGCGACGCTGCATCCCGCCGCGTGGTCCCACCGGATCGCCGCCTCTCCAAACTCCGCGCAACCCAGCGCTGGAGGCGCCGTACCGCGGCCCTGTCCTCCTCCGCCATGCCCCCTCTCCGGAACCTCGGCCTCGTCGGTAAGCACTCCCGGGTCCTCTGCCTCGCCGCTGGCGCTGGCCACGCCGTCGACGCGTTTCTCTCCGCGGGAGTCCGAGATGTCGCTGGGGTTGACCTTGTTGAGTTCCTCCCTCTTGTTCACCGCGGGGACCCTCACCACCTACCATTCTCAGACGGCGCCTTCGACCTCGTTTTCTCCGACGACCCCACCTTGATCTCCGTGGCGCTCTTCCCTACCCGCCTCGCGGCGGAGGCCGAGCGCGCCGTTCGTCGCGGCGGCGGCATTGCGCTCTCTGTTGGCCCAGAGATTGAGCCCGCCGCCGTGTCTGTGCTTTTCAAGAGGTCGTGCGTCCTGGATGTGAAGAATGTCACTTTGGATGGCTTCGAGGTTAGGATGATAATCTTGCAGAGCAATAGCACAACTTCAAACCTGCATTGATTTGTTTACCATTCATATCATGTGATGTGTTGTGGCACTAATGTTCGCTAGTTCATGTCTGTATGATGTGAATTGTGAAATTCAACAAATTTAGGGAGCTAAAACATTTGTGGTCATGTACAGATACCCACCTCTGCCATCTGTCATCTCTTGGCAATTTCATTTTGCTGCTGCTAACTCCTCGCTGTTAAAATGGCTTTTTCTCAGCGAAATTGTGCTGAATGTGCAATTTAGTAAAGCTGACCACGAAATAGAATAGAATGTCTCTCAGGCTCACAGTCGCTGGACAGCCTGAAAACCATCCAATGATCTTGTGTAGTCCTTCTGAATATTTCAAGCTATGCAATGCACCCTGAGTATTTGGGATTGACATGTATAAGCCCCGCACCAAACCGAAGCATCTTAGATTTGGCCATTTGGGCCATCTATTGTTTCCTGAGTCAGGTGGTGTATATTTGTAGTTTGCTCGGTGCACTTTTGAGTGAATGGCTGCTTGGCAGATGCTATTGATTAGTAGTAGTAGTAGTAGTAGTAGTTCTTTAACTAATCGTAATTAGTTATACATAACTGATTCGCTGCTTAGGTTCAGTCGTTCAGATGGTAGTGGTACACTTCATTGTAGTAGAAAACACATGCAAAATATAGCATACTCCCTTTGTTTTTAAATTATTGTCATTAAATTAAAAATAATGAGTTGTTGTCCTAGTGACAATAATTTGAGAACAGAGGGGTAACAAGCAGGAGTCGCATTACAGATAACATAACAAAACCCATAATGTGTAAGGTACACTTGCATATTCCTCTAGCCAGAAGCTTCATCATAATTGAATGGGAGACTAACTTCTGTATGCGATATATTTTCTGCTCGTAATATGAGAATGCCTGCCATGTTGCTATGGATGGGCATCTTGATTTGGTTGACAAAAAGAATGTTTATAAATTGCCAATGACAGTATTTGTCATGTTACATGGTCAGAATGATTACCGCTCTTTTGTGTGTGTTTGTGGAGGTCATTGCCTCTCTGATTGAATGTGGTACTGTACTAGTAGACATCTTTTCAATCAATTCAGGCGAACTACGTGCCATTGACAAATTCAGGCGAACTACGTGCCATTGACAAACGGCGGTGAATGACGTCGGTTTTCGAGGTTTTTAGTCAAATCGATCTGGTTAGATTTTCGACCGAAAACCAGACTTAACACTGTAGCAAATTCGGGCTAGCCGACCGATTTTGTCAGCTAGCCGATTGGTTTTTTGCCAAACAAAAAAATCGGTCGGAGCCTGGTTTTTAAAACCTTGCCCGCCCCGGGAGAACTTGATGGCTCACATCTCAAAGGCCCGGCGACGACTTTGCATGGCCCTAGAGGCGACTGTAGCCATGTAGCCCGTGCGTGCACCTCGTCCGGATGCGCATCCGGCAAACCCCGCGAAATCACTAGCGATTGCGAGTGGTCCTGCCACAATTGACAGCGAGGTCTTACACGAAGCATGTGGAGCTAAACATCACTAGCAATTGCCGGCCTTCGTTCGTGCACTCGTCAGTTTCAGAAGACAGTTCAATTCGTGTGCTCATGTCCCGGACAGGGACGACGGTCATATCTCATCGCCAATTGGAGCTCGTGCGAGACTGCGAGTCGATCGACGCTGTGCAGTGCCTGTGCCTCAGCCGCCAGGCCAGTAGAGCACCGCCACGCGACGGGCGACCGGACGACGTGCTCCGGACCCCTGGCGGGATTGGAATATTCCCCGGCGACAAGCTGTTTGCACCTGGTATCTGGGCGTGCCTCTACCTGCCGCCATCGCGGATCCAGAAGTGCTGTGGCGCGCAGCCGGGCACGTCGTGGAGACCAACGACGTGTGTGATCTCCAGCCTGGACACGGGCGCGGGGAATGTGCTGCGCGACTGTGCCCTGGCCTGTAGGCGGCGATGATGATGCTGGCCGGCTGCCGCGGCGGTGGAATGGAGATAGACGAGGGGGGCCTCGGCCTTGTGTTGACGAGACAACGGAGGGAAGTGTAATGCCATTGACATGCGCCACCAAACGACACCAGCCTTCTCCCTACCACCCGTGCACCGGCGCCCAACGCGTGCCAGAGGCCGACCCACATGTCCCCCGCCTGCACGTGCACACATGCACGCATGCTGCCGTGCATGGTGACTGCGACGGATCCAGGACCGGGCCCCAGATGATTGCAGTAGTGGAGTGGTGATGAAGACAACTTGCCGTGGAAAGGAGTTTCAAATAAAAGTGAACGTACCTGATTTACAGTAGACTGCATAACAAGCAAGATAGTTGTGCTTTTCCCCGTAGGCGAACTCAAGAAAGATTTCGTTGGCTAAAACAGCAGCAAAGGGAAGGCTCGAGGGGGAAAAAGCTCCAGACCTTTGCCTCCAGGCATCGATCTCTCTGCAACGGGTAGACCAACGGTGCAGAGAGATGCCTTTTTGGTTATATGTCCTAAAGATAATAGATCTGATCTGTGCGTTAATAGACTGATTAAAAGACCCATTAGTGAGGTCTATATAAAGAGAAGTAAGGTTGGAGATTTGATGATCTCACTAGAAGAAAGACTACCCGTCGCCTCTACCGTGTCTTCTAAAGGACTCTTAACCGTGCCGCCAGTGCTAGGACACCGCGCGTGGCCTTCCAACCCCGTATGTGTGGATGCCAAGAGGAGGCGCTGTATTTGTGGTGCTGTTCCGCCGGATCAGAAGAGGAGAACGATGTGAACGACTACTTTTTCTACATCGACGCACAATTAAGTTGGATCTTGTTGCTCCAACAACGTTTCTGCTTCCGCTGCACGTCTAGTGGTAAGAATCTATGATCCTCTCTTACAAGATTTTTTGGTTGATCCTCTTTTACAAGATTTTTTAGTTCAACGATAAAAATTATTTTTAGCTATAGTAAGCTACCGTTCCCAAACAGCCTTCCGCTTTGGACTGGACATTTGGATACTGTAGCCGGTAGGCTCTAGCCGTTGTCCCTTCTCGTGTCCTGGCTACACCACCAAGCAAAAGCAAAGGGCTGTCGGAACAGCAGGTCTTTCTTTTCAGTCGTATTGTAGCCGAGCTCGAGCGAGCTAACTTCAAATCGAGGTCGAGCTCAGTTCGATTCGAACTCGGGCTTCGAGCCTGTTCAATCTCAGTTTGATTTAAGCTCGACAACAAGAAAAATATATAAATATTATTAAAAATAAATTATAAAAATTATTTTGGATTATAAAATTGATAAATTAACAATTAAACTATAAAAAAATAATTATTCACTCTAACAAGTTTTATCGAGCGTGGCTAAACTCGAGCTCTCGCGAGCTTTATGTCGAGCTTGAGTTCGGCTCAGTTTAATTTTCGAGCTGAGCTCGAGTAAAATTTTTAACGAGCGAGCTTCATTTGACAGTCTAGTGAAAAAACTCGGAGATGCTCTGTACTCCATCCAGTAGACCAGTACTCCTACTCCAGCTTTTTGTGCTGCTGCCATGCCAATGCCATGCCATGGACGGGACTAGACTAGACTGGACTCGACTGTCTAGGGCCATTGGAGTTGAGCAGAGCTCAGTCAGCATCAGCTTTGAGCCATGGACTTGTTGCTGTTCGTGTCAGGAATCTGCTCCCTCTTTCGGCTGCTGCTACTGTACCGGCGGACACTGTCGTGCGCGGCGACATGGGCGCCGCTCCGGTTTCTGTCGCATGTTTATTTGGTGCTTCACGTGCATACAACAACTGCCACGGCAAGCATTGGCGGAGGGCCCCCTGATTTCACTTTTTCGGTGAAGTGCGTAAGGTAGGGATTAGAGAATCTGGACTGACTTTTGAGAGGATAGAAACTGATTCATCGTAATTCACTAAAAAAATCTTTTAATTTATGACGAATTTTGCGTGACATTTTTGAATTTCGTCATAGATTTCAATATGATCCAATTTAGGCTCAGTATTTGTGACGAATATGTGATATTCATCATAGAATGAATAGAAAGAAATTGTCACAAATTTGTTTGTCCTTAATACTTCTAATATATGGGCTAAAATTGAGCACATGGAGTTGAAATTAATCATTTTCACAAACATTACAACATATGTATCCATGACAGATTTGATATCATATTTAACAAGAGTGGTTGATAAAAAAATATAGCCCAATTGGCACATGACCATAACATAATGCTTTAATTCAATTTTTCTTGAGTTTCTTGCGGCTGTGACATTATTATGTGATTTTTCAAAGGAAATTCTTTAAAGAAAAGAAAAAAGAAATAGAGCCACATGAAAGTCACTAATCACACTACATCACAATCCACTTTTATCGACCCATATTAGTGAGTCGGTAAAAGCAGGTGACTTACAATGAGTTAGTTAATAGTCTTATTTACGACAAAGAAAGAGTCAAGAATTCTTACAAAATTTACCGATGAACAATTGGTCGGTAAAGGTTTCGAGACCATTCAACTATCGGTCGGAAAAAAGTTTGGGAGGGAAAAAATTTAAGAAAGTACCAAACCCTAAAACTTTTCATCTCTCCCCGCCTTACCCAGTCATTCTGCGCGCCGCCTCCCTCCAAACTTCGTCACTTCACCAGCCGGTGGCCACTTCACCCTGGTGCACCCTCCTCCTGCGCGCCACCTCCCTCTGCTGCGCCCTCCCCCTGCGTGCGCCACCAGCAGCAAGCCGCAGGCCGCGCACCCCTGCACGAGTCGGAAGCAAGCAAGGCGCGCCCCCTGCACGAGCCGGCAATAGGCAGCGCGACGCGGCCCTCCTGCGCAAGCCACTAGAAGGCAGCGCGTCGCGGCGGCGAGGCCCCTCCTCGGCGGCAGGCAGGCAGGCACCCCAAGGCCGCGCCGCCCTTCCAGCCTGCAGGGTTGACACCAGGGTTAACCAAACCGTTTGATGCGGAAAAACCAGTCCAGGCCGATATTCCGGTTTTCGAGAAAACCGGAAAAACCGGTCTCAAAACCGGTCAAAATTCAAAATTTAAAATTTCGGCGTTCACTGGTTTTCAAACCTGTAAACCGGTCGATATTACCGGTAAACCGGCCAGTTTGGCCGGCTAGCCGGACGGTTTCTAGAGAAACCGTTGCGGCGGTAAACCAGTCGGTTTGGCTGAAAACCGGCTGGTTTCGGCGAAAAACCGGTCAACAAAATAAAAAACCGAAAAAATGTTGTAAAATAAGGAAAAAATAGAAAGAAATCCAAAAAATTTCGGCATAACTTTTCCTAAATTTTTGCAATACATTTGTACAATATATACTTTATCAATGGATACTAAACACACAATTTGACAATATATCTATACCAATGCAATCCATATTTTATACATAAAGTCATACACAAAGTTTATACACAAAGTTGATACTTCACATTGAAATTGTATTTCAATCAAAATAAGCCCTATCGCACTCATCAGTTAACATTATTTGAATTTCTTTAGTGGCGAGCAACTCCGCTTTGAATTCATTTCAAGTTTGACCCGTCCAAGCGGAAGTTGTCTCCCATTGTGAGCGCAACATGTGATAAAATTCGGGATTCTGCCATTAGTACACCCATGTGGTCGTTGGTTGTGAGCTTCCATCACCCAAAGAATAATTGTAGTACTCAAGACTTTGGTTGTACGGGGTATCACTGTCTGTCTCCGAGTAGTAAGCACCATATTGATGCTGCGTACCCTCCATTGTGGTTCTCTGTGACTGTAGAACCCCATAGTCTTGATCTTGTGTAGCATGGGCGAAGTCTGTCTCACCTACAAAAGAAGTTAAATGTAAGAGAAAAGAGTTAAAATTGCTCATATGATGCGAAGATATCGTTACCTGTGAAATGATATATAGTTGATGGTGGCTGAGAGTCAGAAACCACGTCCGCATCGTCTGGTGCATCTCCAGAATCTGTCCGGGAGCAGCTGTCATTGGACTCCTGATAAGGTGGGCTTTGTCTGATGTCTTCAGAATCTGTGGAGTCATCGCTGGCGACTTCCGTACCTTTTCCTTTTCCTTTACCTTTACCTTTGCCTTTGCCTTTGCTCATGCTCTTTTTTTAGCACCTGCCTTTTTTCTTTGATGCTGGTGCTTTCTCTTTCTTATGTGAGTGTCACCCACATTTTTTTCTGTCCATTCAGACATCGTTGCAGCACGAGACAACCGTAGCAACTGTCTACTAGCTTCATCAGTGCTCACTAGACGCGATGGCAGAGGAGTGTCACTCTCTGTGTCCTTTTCATCAAGATGAGGAACATCATTTGATCTTTCATATTCCATCCAATCTCTTATTAGATTAGAAGAATCATACAATGATAGGTCCATGAGACGATCAAAGGGATCAGCTTCTGGTGGTTTCCTCATCTATATTCTGAGATTGTAGCTGACATACACTAATTTATGCAATTTGACATAAGAGAGTCTGTTGCGCACCTTCGTGTGGACCAATGCAAATGTACTCCAATTACGCTCGCATCCGCTAGATGAAGCGCACTGCGACACTAAGCGCACAACAATCTTTTAAAGATTTGGTGTGTCACCATCAAACATGTGTCACCATTGAGCAGGTGAAGTTTTCGTATCCACGGCCATCCTGCTCGCTAACTCAGTTGCGAATGCACCTTGTTTTCTTCTCTAAATTTCTGCATCCTGCAACGTCTGAACACATGTATCGGTGGGTGCTATACGCGAAAATGCGTCTTGAAGATCATGCAACGTATTTGAACTGAACCTATACGAATAGTGCGCCCGTGGGTGCAATGCTCCAGCTGCACATAATATAGCAATAATTAGATACGTAATAATTCTTAATGAAATGTATTAGTGGTTCTGTTGGTAAAAAACAATTTTACCTGCATTGACAAATATGTCATTATAAATATCATACATCTAACGATTAATAACCTCCATGTACCTCTCGTACTCTCCATCATTATTGTGAAAAAGAGCTTTATACTCATTTTTTAATATATAGTACCTCATAAGAATTTCACTTAAGTTGAGCGTCTTATCTTGATCAGAAAACTGAAGAAATGCATACAATGGTTGCACAACATCCACCACATATTTCACTGTATCCCACTATGACATGCTAGCTAGCCATAAGTGTGCATATCTTCTCTCATCAGTGTTAAACCATCGACTTTCTAAGAAACTTTGAGAACCCATCCATGCCATAAACTTGTCCCTCCGACGATGCATACTCTCAAGAAACATATAGTTGGTATCAAAATGAGTTGCATTCCATCTTACCAACTCACCACCAATAGCATTCGTCATCATAGAGTGTAGCTGATTATGATTGTACAACCAACGAGAAACTCTGCGAGCCGATTGTATCACAGCTTTGTATTCTAAAAACTCACCAATGGTTTTTAGCATCAAGTTGGTTGTATGTGCCACACACGGTTGACAGACAATATGATTGTACTTGTTCCTTAGGTGTTTGCACGCTTTCTTATAGTTAAAACCATTATCTGTAATAATCTGAACAATATGCTCTGGACCAATATCAATGCACACTTTGTTTATTTTCTGTAAATGAACATGACATAAATCAATATGATAGTGGTGCAAATTTATTGAATGATCAATAGAAGTAACATATGAACGAACCTTGAATATGAACTCTGCTGACTGACTGTTTCCTGTAACATCAGAAGACTTGTAAAAAAATATGACACCATTAGAGTAGATCATAAAATTTATCAAGCTTATCCCTGTAGGTCCAGTCTAAGAGTCGCACATGATAGTTATACCATACATCGACCACTCTACCTTGAATTTTTCAAATTCCTTTTGAATATCTTCTTCGTTTTGATCAAGGTATGTTCCATTTATTTCTCTGTCAGTTGGGCTAGGAACGCCCTTACATGCAAACATAAGAAATCGTGACCTAAATATGTGCAAACATACTGTGAACATAATGAAGGAAATGAAAGTTGCGTACCCCATCTCTGTGTCTCTTTGATTGCGCTGATGAAGTACGGATTATTCACCTTTCTACCAACGATGGCTTCTGTGTGAAAGAATTTAGACCACGTCTTTCCAATTACTGACTTAGCTACCTTACTCTTTGCCGTCTTTGTACTAGTATCTATCTTGGTTTGAACCTGTTCTCTAAAACTTAACTTATGTGACATTGACTTTCTCATCATACCAAACAATCCTTCACCACCACCTTGAGAAAAGCATCTGCACCTTGAGACGAACCACATGCACCTTGAGACGAACCACCTGCACCCGACAAACTACCAACATATTACTCAAATTGACCACCATATATATGATGTCGCTGTCGGAATTCCTCGTCCTCTCTAAATAGCTGCATGGCAGCCTGCAGGTCCTCACCATCCTCCACATTCACATTGCTCTGAGCTGCAACATCTTGCTGTCTCAGGGCCTGTCTAGCTCGCTCCTTCCTCCGCTCCGTGTTTCTATCAAGCTCCCGACAGAAATAGTCCCACACCTTGGCAGGAACGTGAGCACAAACCATCATATTGCTGTCTCGATGTGTCAAATGTTGCTTGAATCTCATGGCACCACTCCCTCTCTTCACGCTCTTGCAATACTTACAACGAAACCTGGGTACACATTCTCTCCGTGTTCTCAAACCGAATTCGGTTGATCCGCCATTTCTACATTGAACAATGTCTCAAATAATAACCATCTACATTCAAAAGTTGCAAAAAAATCCACCAATATTTGACAAAAATCGAAGGAAAGCAGAAAATCACCTCCTCGGACGAAAACCGCACGGATCTACTGGTAAGTCGGCTAAACCGAGCGGTTAGCCGTGCAAATCGGCCGGCTAGCCATTGCGCCCGGCTAGCCGGTCGTACCGCTCGGCTAGCCGGTAATATCGCCCGGCTTCGGCTTCCTCGGCGACACGGCTGGCTAGCCGTGAATATCGGCCGGCTAGCCGCCTCTGCCGAGCGGTTTCGGCACTCTCACGACAGGACCGTGTGGAGGAGCGGCTGACGGTGGTGACAAACGCGCGGACAGGGTTCACAGGAGTGTGTTTGAGGCGCTGGGATGCTCGGAGTGGATAAGGTGCCCTTTTCTATTTTTGCCTTCTAACTTTGACGATTTTTTTTGAAATGTAAACGACACTATTTTTGAAAAGATATTCAACTAGATTGTTGTGCTTCGGATCTATTTTTTTATCATATTTTTTTTTTCAAAATCTGTCAAATTTTCAAATTTCAAAAAAAATTCAAATTCGAAAACCGGTCTGCCAACCAAACCGGACCGGACCGGTTTTCGCGAAAACCGAACCGGTTTGGCCGGTTTTGTAAACCCCCGACACCAGCCTCCTGTGGCTGCGCCGCCCTAGTCCCATGGCATCAAGTGGTCAGCGCGCAACTAAGCCGGCGTCTTTGGATTTCTTTGTGATTTGCCTAGGATTTTTTGGGAAAAGCTGAGGGATTTGGTTAGGGTTCAAGGATTCAGTCTGTTTCTTTTCTTAAGTAAATCGAGCACTTCCAAATACTCATAATCTTTGAAATCATCCATTTAATTATGCTATCTAATTCCAATTATTTTATCCACTATGTTCTGCACTTAATATTATACTATTGAATTTGTATAGATTAAGTTGGTAGATAAGTTCACTTGCAATACGGGAGAGTATTGAGGATGTAGGATTGCTTTGTATTGATCTTAGATTCAGAAGCGTTATTTCTTTTTCAGATACTTTGAGCTACTTTGCAAGTTGTTGCTCTTCAGTTTGGTGAAGATGTTTTATACGGAAATGGTTCTACAATTGATTTAAATACATTCTACTTCATTAGAACTTTCTGTTTGCTGCTTTGGATCAAGCTCAGTCTGAAAATCTATTTTCATCTTCAATCGTTTAGACAGTTTGGTCACATGGATGCTGCTCCACGCCATCGCAATGCAGGTGTTCTAACTCGTCTTGCCTCTGTGAGTAGCACAAGGAAGCACATACACTCAATATAGATTTCAGGCTACATTATCTGAATCATTAACTCCACTATATATATGACTCCTTAGTTCCTTCATGAACTAACAAGGGAGCAAAAAGGGGTGTGAAAGATGATAGTATTTTCCGTTCCTGCACCCCTTTTGGATCACCAGTTAATTCTTACAACTGATTGCATCTTACAACAACTTCACTGAATGCAGCTTACGTGGAACAAAATCAAGAAAAGCAATTGTGTTTGTTTGTGCCTGGAGACCAAAGGTAAAGGCACTGTGATTTGTTCCTGATTTTTATGTGTTTGTTCAATTCAATTTTTTTGTTGCTGGCTCATATGCTATGTTCTCCGTTGTGATGGAATAAATCGATATTAGTCATATACAGGGATGAACTTTTTTTCAAATAAAGAAGTTCCTAGATTGTTTCTTATCGATATGACAAACAACTTAAGTGTTGCCTGATGAAGACAAGCATCTTGAGTGCATTCATTAAGTGTATGTCTTCTCCAGCTAGAACATTAATCAGCTAGTTAACTGTGTTACTGATTCTTATGTGCCTTACGCACAACTCCTATTCCAAGCTTGTAAGAACTGTGGTAGGAGGCCATTATCATAATTTAAAGGTTAAATTTTTATTTATCTATTCCTGCAGCACATTATTTTGGTCAATAAGTTTGATAATCCTTGCAGGTGTATGGAGGGGATTTTTTTTCATATAAAATCTGGAGCATGGTGGCCATTCATGACTCTGATCCTTTCATCTGTTGCATTGCAAGAAGGCGTTCATCTTTTGTTTTGGAGGATTTACAAGTAGGTAAACCATATGAATCCTGATATCATGCCTCCAAGTACTAAACATAGATGTATTGTCCATGTTATGAGATTGTGTAATTTGTGGCAGGAGAAAATGGTATTGACTAAAATATTCAGTGCTTGCCGGTATCATCAAGTATTTTAATTATCTAAACAAATAGAGACTGAAATGAGAAACCTAGGAAATCTATGTATGTCTTCTCCAATTAGAACATTAATCAGCTAGTTAACTATGTTAATGATTCTTATGTGCCTTACGCACAACTCCTATTCCATGCTTGTAAGCATTGTGGTAGGAGACCATTATCATAATTTAAAGGTTAACTTTTTCTTTATCTATTCCTGCAGCACATTGTTTTAGTCAATAAGTTTGATAATCCTTGCAGGTGTATGGAGGGGAATTTTTTCATATAAAATCTAGAGCATGGTGGAGCTGGATGATTGCATATCTACTGTGGAGCAATGGAAATGTGAGATTGTAGAGTAATTTAGTCAGAGTAGTATAGAATTCATGTGGGATACAATATGCAAGTCAGTTTTAAATTCAAATGCACTGGAGATGACTTTATGTGTAATGTGGCGAATGTCATGTGTATACTTATATTTTAATGGGCTGTATTGTTTGTTCTGTGGCCAATGCACAAAATTAATTGGAACTATAATGGTGCCCACCTCAGATGTCCATGTAGTTGCCAGCATGGAGTCCATGTCAGCAGTAATTTATCAACTTTGTTAGCAATCTATGACGGCTCCTAACTTACATCTATGACGTTTATTTTCATCACAAACACTGGGCTTGGGCTGGGCTCTGCGAGCCTTAAGGTTGTTCTATGACAGTCATGAAATGTCACAAATTGTATCTTATCTATGACGGTTTTTCAAAATCGTCACCTAGATTAATCTGTGATGGTCAATACATGACGATATTAAAAAATGTCATAGATGCTACTTTATGACGGTTTTTTAATGATCTATGACGGAAAGTGTTTGTCATAGATTAACAGGTTTAAAGGTAGGGTGTAGATAAATACACTCGATTTATTGATTTCTCTCGTGGCAATAAATCCTAGAGCAGACCTCTATTGCATTAGAAAACAAGTGGAAAAGTACACGTTATTGTTCTTTCTTTCTCACTGTTTATTCCTAGGAATTAAACGGGCATATATGTCATAGTCTAATGTCATATATGAATGCCAACCCTTAACGAACATCCTTTTCTTTTCTTGTTTTGAAAGAAGGCAGGAGATTGAGCTGCCATTCTTTAAGAAGGAACACCCTTGTCTTTAGTTGCGAATTAATACTTGGAAACAACGACGCTCCTACATGTGGCATTCCATGAAGCATCACCTAATACTCACAGTGACAAGCAGGACCTATCCGGCATGTAGAGAGAGCCGATGTTGTTTCATGTCTACTAACATTTCCTAAATTACTACTCCTATCTATGAAAATATCTAGGATTTGAGGTGCAATTAGCCACTGGCCTTTCCCTCATCTATAACAGTTCACTCTGAGAGCAAGGAGTCAAGGACCCGTTGCATATGTTGGATCACTTTTTTATCTCTTAAGTGATTAAGTCTCTCTTACCCTATCATCATGCAATTTTGTGTAGATTTTCCATGTTCTATGGTTTAGTAGAGGTAACCAATGGCAACTGTTTGGTAGGACCTGAGGCCCTGTGCTAAACTAGGAGGCGATTCCACTGACGTTTGTCAAAGGACGGTTGTCGCCGATAGGTTCCTAGCCCACCTGTCAGAGGCACCCCGCGGGCTAAACTGATGACATGCTGCAGAATATGTAGCGCCCCTTTGGCAGCTCGTGATTCTTATTCCCTCTTGATTCTCTCCTGAAATGATTTTATAATTGAAAGTAATTTTTTTTTAATTTTTTAAGATAAACTATTAGAATTAGAATACTACACAGAAACTACTTTTTTCTGCTATCAATTTTTTAATTTATTTTAAAGAATCACTTCATAAAATCAGACAAGATTTATTTTTTTTGAAAAACAACGTTTGGCAGAGCTTCTTTAATTTTGTCTGATAATCAGAGCTGAGAGCTCTCCAAAGTGGCCCGTAAGCTGGCGTAAGGAGTATTCATCACTAGTAAAAACTAGGCTTTGACGATTTCTTAGCCTATTTCGTTCATTGAACCAAATAAGCTAATGGACTCGACGAATGAAAATGATCATCACGACAATAGTGCCCTACAATAAAGACACAACGAGGCATGCTGCGTTGGGGATAAGTTTAGCAATCAACATCTAATAGTACATACCTGAATCTAGCAAGAAACAAAACAGCAAATCTAATAGAACGACTTTATTACAAAAATTAAAAAAAAGGAAAGAAACAAGGGCCCAATAATACTAGATGCGTACACAAAATAATTAAGCTATCGCACTTGATCATTAGCTAGCTAACCACTCGTCGATATGGCTCATCATCTCCTTTGTCACATTCTCCCAAGAGATATATTTACTAGTAAGACAGAACCTGGCCAGCTAGATCCTAGCTTGGCTTGATCATTAGGCGACTCCATTGCGGGTAGCCTTTGTGGCGCCATTGCTGCTCCACTGCTTGCTCCCGGGGGTCCACTTGGGGCACTTGGGGCTGAAGTACTTGGCCTGCACCCTGCCGTCGAGCAGCTCCACGACGGGGCCGGTGCGCACGCACCGCGGCGCCTTGTACTGGTTGATGGACGCGCCGCGGGCGAGCGCGTAGTCCATGAGCTTGTCGAACGTGCCGTCGGACACCACGCGGATCTCGAGCGGCCCGATGGAGCGGTCGGCGGCGCGGCCCTGCCGGTACACGCTGTTCAGGGCCTCCTCCACGGCCAGGCAGCAGGCCTCGAACACCGACGCCGGCACCGCCGTCCCGCCCGCGCGGAGCTCCCAGAACAGCACGTAGTGGCCCGGGATCGTGCCTAAGTCCGCGTAGCTCGTGTACTCGACCAGCGATGCGCCGAAAGGCGCCAGGTGCTGCACCGCACCGCTCACCGCCGCCTGCAGCTCCGCCTCGTCCGTCTTGTCGGAGTCAATGCTCAACGCCACGTTCTTGCGCCGAATGAAGTTGAACATGGGCGCCTGGTTCTTGAACCCGGCCACGCGCAGCACGTCGCCCACGCGATAACGATACAGCCCTGTCACGATCACGCGTGTTATTCTCACGAACTTTTCTTTTTCTTGATTGATCAGACGAAGAACGCACCGGAGTAGGTGGTGACGACGAGCTCGTACTCGTGGCCGAGTTTGACGTCGACGAGGTCCACGAGGTCGCTGTGGTCGGGCTCGGCGGAGGCGTTGCTGCCGGACTGGACGGGGAGGAACTCAAAGTAGCACATTGTGGGAATGAGCGTGTAGGCGACGTCGCTCGGCTTGCACATGGGGTTCAGGTTGAGGCCGAAGTAGCACTCGGAGGAGGCGTACATGGTGCACGTCAGCGGCAGGCCGCCGCCGTAGAACTCCAACGTCGGGATGTACTGCGCCATGGCGCCGGTGACGATGACGTCGATGTACTTGGTATTGGGCCACACCCTCCGGATGATGCCCTGCCACGACGACCGCGCGCACTCGGCCTCGATCGCGTCGGCGAGCTCCGGGTCGGCGCGGAGCACCCGCTCCACGGCGCCGCGCACGGCGCGGTCGGTGATCTCGGCGTCGAGCGTGCCGGTGCGGATGTCCCGGCACAGGCGCGGCCAGTGCTTCTCCAGGAAGTGGATGGCGCGGAGGAACCCCGACGCGAACACGGCGCCGACGCGGAGCACGTCGGCGCGGTGCACGAGGCCGCAGAGCAGCTGCGCGTACATGCTCTGGTACGAGTCGACGCAGAGGACGGCCTCGTCGGGGCTCGTGTACACGGTGTACGGGTCGTGCGGGCGCTCGAGGAAGTGGCGGCTCCGGTAGAAGCTCGTGAGCACCGGGCGCGCCGGCAGCCCGCCCGGCGTGCGCGACTCCGCCTTGACGAAGTAGAGGTACATCGCCTTGCCCTTGTCGAGACCCGGCACAGCCTGGCTCATCACCGGCATCAGCAGGCTGTACAGCAGCGACCGCCGGTCCATCTCGTCGGCGATCGTCGGCATCAGCTTCCGCTCCCCTCCCGACGTGCCGGAGCTGCAGAGCGCATCGAAACCAACAAACGTCACGATCGGCAGTCCGTGCGTCACAGGTCGGCATGCGCGCACGCACATGTATACAGCACGTACCTAGTGAGGAACTCGCTGATGGGCTTGCCGGAGAGGATGGGCGACGTGTCGCCGTTGGCGATGCGAAGCACGTCGGGGAGGATGTCCTCGTAGGTGACGAGCGGTGCGGCGCAGCGGAAGTCCTCGACGGCGGCCAGCGCGGCTCCCGAGACGCCGAGGCGGCGCAGGTACTCGGCCGGCGCATTCTGCGCCAGGATCTCCGCCAGCACGCGGCGCTGCGTATGGCCCGCGCTCGCCGTGACGCGCTCGATGTACTCGAGCGCCTCGCGGTGCGCATCGGGTGGCGCCGGCGCCTTGGCTGCGGCTGGAGCCTCTTGCATGGCCGCACTTCGGTCGACCACTGATCTGGCGTGCGGTTTTACCTTATCAAGGAAGCCTCTTCTCTCTCTCTCTCTCTCTCTCTCTCTCAATGATGTGATCACTTGCTAGAGCTTAATGCTAGCTAGTGTGCAACTGCGGCTGAAGAGGAAGCGCAACTGCGTGCCGGCTATTTATAGGCGGCAGCCACACGCGAGGGCAGCATCCTGTATGATCGCCGCTGCCGCTGCCGCGTCTTGTAGCGCTTGTTCCTGCGTACGAAATGGAATATCACTTATTAGAGAGAAAATATGAGTATAAGTTGGATGATAAGGAACCAAACATATTCACGACAATATGCTTAGCGGTGTTAGTACTAGTTTTTCCGTTTAACTTGATGATTATGGAAGAGAAGCGCCGTTTCTATGATATGGATCACATAAATGGCGTGCGGCGGGGCTGCAAGTGGCAAGCGGTTCGTTCCTGCAGGACCGGCCTATGCATGCTTGCACACAACCTGCACGAGAGCATCTCGTGATAATGAGTTAGCCGATCTTTTGTCGATTTATTTCAAGTAAGAGCATAACAGTGGAGCTGAAATTAACTGTGAAAACCATCAGTTATTGACGATACGGTTGGTCCTTCGAGTATCACGTACTCTCTCTGCTTCGATTTTAAAATATTGATACAACTGTAACATCAGCTTTGATTATTTATTTTATTAAAAAATTCAAATGTATAAAATTATTGATTATGTTTTAAATACCACTAATAATAAAATTATATTATAATGATCATAATTTTTTAAAAAGACGAATGATTAAAATTTATGTTAAAATTTAACAGTGTCAATATTTTAAAACTAAATGGACAAAGTGAGGGTAACTTAGCTGGTTGCTCACTTGAAGCAGCTTGACCGGTGCAGAAACAGCCTCGGCGATTTGTCACAAAAAAATGTGCCACCTAAAATAAAACCTGGAGCGTGGCATGTGGTGGACGTCCAAAACTACAAGCTATCATCTTCATGTGACACTGCAGTCGACGTTACCAAATCGGCGCTTTCACCTTGCCACCGGAGGCCCTAACAACGGAGGGATTTTGTATTGCGATCAACGCCTCCTCACCGGTTTTGGGACCAGCCGACGATGACTGGATAACTTGGTAGTAGCTTCGCGCGAAAGCCCCTTCAACTGAGGAAAAGTTTTGGCTTTTGTGCTCTACTCTTATCTCTGATTGACAAGTGACAACATACCCTAGCAGCGCGTAGGCTAGATAAACCTGTTGATCTGATGTACGAATTCATGCAGATCGAGTGCCGTCTCGACACACGTTCGTTGGCGCCGTCCGTTCTCTTCAAACTAAGGCACCTTTAGCATAGCACTCAACTCTTCGTTCTTTTGAATTCACTCTACGTTCTTTCGTGAAGTGATTTTATAGCTGAAAGTGAATACAAACTATTAGAATGAGAACACATACAATTAAGAGAAGCTAATTTTTTAAGCTTCCAACCCTTTAACTTATTTCAAATAATCACTTTACAGACGAAAATCACTTCTGTTGAGAAATAGCATTGACAGACCTCTTCTGATTCTGCTTAAAAATCAAAAGCTAAGAGCTCTGCTAAATTGGGCCCTAAAACTTGCAGCTTAAAAGCTGAGAGCTCTGCCAAATTGAGCTCTAAAACTTGCAGCTTAGTGGAGCTGATTCTCTTCCAAATTTTCGACAGGACATTTAGAATACAGCGCTGTTGCAGTGAAGGTTGGTGAACTGAATCCAAGGAGCAGCCTAGCAGGGGCCTGCAGGCAGCCACCTGGAAATTAATGGGTGCCGATCAGCTGCCGGCAGCGCCCCGCAGACACGGCGGGGGCCGGCCTTTGCGTGCCGCGGTGGCGCGCGCGGCGCCGGGAGACGGGGCGGCAACAGTGCCGGTTCCGGCGCGACAGCTCGCCGGCCCCGACGGAGGCGTACGTCCTCGCCCGTACTCCCAACGCGCCCGGCCAGCTCGCTCGCCACATGCGCGTGCGTACGCCCTTGTCCTATTCGTTCGTAGCTGGTGTAGAACAAAATCCGATCCAGGTGTCGTGATCGTCAAGCAGTTCAAGAAAGTGATGTAGTCTTTTGAGAAAGATCGCATACTCTATTGAAAGAACCCATGGCGCTCGTCAATCACCGGCAGAGAAACCAACCACCGCACAGAATGAAGACATACCCTTCCTGACATGCCATGCAAGATGTGCCAAGTCTGCTGACACATAGCACTGCCAGGACACTGGAACAGAGATGGTGTTGCACACAGTAACTAACCCAGCTGCACCGAACGACCATTCTTAGCAAACGGCTGCTACCATTTCAGACACTGTTCTGGTTCTCCAGTCCAGTTCACAACAACAACATTCTTAGCAAGTGTCGTCCATCTTTCTCCCCACCTCGTCCCCATGGTGCTCCTCCTTCCGTCCATCTTTCTCTCGTACCCGCAGAAAGGGATCGGAACACGGTCCAGATTGGACGCGTCGAGCCATCGGCGACGGCGAATCGACGACACACACTCCTACACGCAGGCGGAGACGTGATTGCGTTCGATAGCGTCAATGCAGTTGTTAGCAACGAGTAACCACTCGCTCGCCAGCGGCGGCGCTCTGCCTGGGCGCTGCCGTGACAGCCAGCTCAGGCGCGCATCCTCCTCCGTCAGTTCGTCGTCACAAAGTCGCAGCAAAGGAAAAGGTGGACGCGGACGCGCGGACGAAGTACGGCTTGATTTGGGAGCGGTCCGTCCGCCGCGCCGAGCATTATTGCCGGCGCTTTGCCTGGACAGAGAACGCCAGATTGCGAGACGTCGGTCGGTACTATGCACCAGCTGGCGTGGAGTGCAGTGCTCGCCGGGGCGGCCACTTGCAGCGCCTGCGTGCGGTGCGGTCCTCACACGCGCGGATGCTATGCTAGCTAGATAGCCTTCTCGATCAACTGGGGGAATAACCAAACCCAAAACGAAGAGGTCAGGAGGGCGTCCGTGGATACAGCTCTAGGAACTGCGAGAGGCCAGGCAAGCGACGCTGGCGACCAACGAGGCGGCGAAGCCCGTGAGCTAGGCGACGCGCGCGTGTTTTTTTTTTTTTTTTTTTTGATGCAACTTGCGCCATGTTAGCGCGCGCGGGTTGTTTACGGCTAGCAGACCCGTTGCCGGGGCTCCTGTCCCCCGTGACCACGCCCCTGATCACCTTGTCTTTGGCGAGGGGCAAGCCAGTATTGTAATGCCTAATAGTCCAGCTTAAGCCTGACGACTGTCTCCCATCCCAGAGGTACCTACGACCAATGCACGATATATAAGCAGGTCTGGTGAGTATATTTAACAGCCGTAGCATCGTACTTTCAGCAGCGCTGCGGTTGGTCGTTCACATTGGTTTCGTGCCATCGATCAAGATGCAGCAGCATGCACATTACTAGTATGCAACTAGGAATACAGTATGGAGTACTGGAGTACTACTTGTTTAGGCTCAGTTTGATTGATGGGGATGGTACCTAGGAGATGAGGCCAAGTAGGCCGATTGATTAACCTCACTCATTTCCAGCTCCATCCTGCAACCCCAAAGTCGTCGTGCTAAATTTCCGGCCGCCGCACGCCTCGTGACATTGACAGACGACCGATCAGGTCTTCGTGGCACCGGCGGACATTTCCTTATCGCTTAAATCTGACTTGGATTTAATCCAAGTCAGATTTGGGACCGGTCGATCGTGGTGTATTGATTTTGTATCGGCGTTGGTCTGTTTCATATCTGACATTTGGGAATTGTCTGTGAATTTTGTGTGCTGTACGCGGGCGTTATCCGATCCTTATATTCAGTTACTACACGCTGACTTGTCCGGAATTTAGGGATTCGTTCTACTCTATCAAAACATACCCTTGGAAAACTGAGAAAAAAAAAAGGGTTCGATCGCTCGGTAGTGTGGTGTTCTTGTTTATTGTTGAAACTGGTTGCTGTGTCTATTTTGTCAGAGAAATAAAGGATACTACGGAGTACTACATCTTTTGGTTCCTGAATGTTTTGTGGGGTTTCTCTGGTTCATGGCAGGAAATCAAAACTAAGAGCAAACCTAGCGGGACCCGTGATAGTAAAATTATCCCAAACAAAGACATTTGCCCGGCTAAGAATGTGGATCACCTTGGTTCATGTCTTTTCTGCATAAGAACTGAAACCAGGGGGGGGGGGGGGGCTGTATTTAATTAGGAACCTTTTTTTTTCTTGTGATCCGTATATAGACTTTTATGTATTTTATATTGACAATGTCTGGAAAATAGTACTTGAACAACTATGACGGGTTTTAATATCTCTGTGAATCGAACAAAATTACAGTGTTAGAAAAAATAAAGAAAATATGTACAAATAATTTTAATGTTTCTAGATGCTGAGATATAAGCCCTAATTTAAAAATTGTGGATGCAGTGCTGCACCTGCAACATGCTGTCAAAGCAAGTAGTAAAAGAGAGAATCATAGAGACGGCCGTATCTCCCTCTCTTCTTATTAAGATAAGATATCATCACAAGTAATAACAGCGGCTCTTACTTCAAATCAGTGTATCTCCTCTAGTCACTAGCGGTGAATATTAGGAATCGATGTATCTACGCGAATATTAGGAATCCTAGCTTAAAAATTGTAGATGCAGTACGTCCTGCAACATGCTGTCAAAGAAAGTAGTAAAAAAGAGAATCACAGAGACGGCCGTATCTCCCTCTCTTCTTACCATACCAACATAAGATATGTAGAGATGCTACGGTGTCAGATAGGTACCCGAGCTACCTCCATCTGTTTAATTAATTTCCGTCGCTGATTTTAAAAAATTGGTACCGGATTCATCTTTTTAGTATTGAGTTTATTATTTTTTAATACTGGATCTATTATTTTGATATTTTTAACTAGATACTTATTTATTTTTAATCATTAAATTTGATTAAACGAACGACTGTGGTTAACTCAATCATTGTATATCTCTCTAAAATATCACAAGTAATAACAACGACTCCTCAAATCAATCTATCGCCATCAGTCGCTACACACTCGTCAAGTGGGTAATGGCAGTCCCCAAAACAATTAATGCCCCCCAATCAGAAAACATAGCAGTGCAGATTTTTTTACTGCAAGTTGGCTAATTGTAAGAGATGTTATCTGCTCCCCACAACCCAAAGGTCAACACTCTTTTAGGCGAAAGCTAGTGCTGCTACCGCTAGATCATCAAGTGTTCGATTTGCATCTGCAAACTTATTCATTTCGCAACAAGGCCTGTGAACGAAGGGCCTCAATATGATTAGATCTAGGCTACCTAGTGTCCTTAAAGACGATGAATTTCACAAAGGTCGCTTCAATAGCATATCTTGTGGTTATATATGCTACTGGATCTTCAATTTGGACCGCTTGCTAATGGTCGTTGGTCAAAGGTAGCTTTAGCTCGTAAAGTACGTGCTTAATGCTCTTGCTGGGATCGATCGACACCATGATTGCCATCTTTCTGTGGGGACGAAAATCCAGCCCGCGAGCTTTTCGAACGATCTTGTCTTGTTAAGTAAAGCACCGAGCTTTATTTGAAGAATTGGTGGATGATCTAGTGCTGAGCCAAGTTTAATCAGTGTCGGCCGCATCGTCACTGCAGGGAACAAAATCAAACCATGCACGCATCCATCACTTTCTTCCGTCAGTGTCCGGCTAAAGCCGGTGCGTCATGTACTCCGATCGCATCGTACGTACGTACGTGCGCGCCACCA